>VRLP01004104.1:0-53587 GCA_009660295.1 Lophius piscatorius
CAGAACCTATAACCTTAATTAACATTGCTGCTTTTTGGTAAGGCTTTTATATAGTTATTATTTTATTTTTTATTGATGCTTTTATCTGCTTTTGCTTTGTAGCACTTTGAAATTTGATCCAAATGTAAAGTGCATTATAAATTAAATGTATTATTATTATTATTATTATATTATTCATGTGTTAAAAAATACTTTTAATGTACTCTGATAGAAAATAAATGCTTTTAACACATTTTTGTAGTGTTTTTTACTTGAGTTTGATCAGTCACATTAAGAGATTTGATCTTCCTCTTACTCTGAATCTTCCTCTGTCTCTTTCTGTGCTTTCTTGCATCTACCCCCTAATATGTGCCATATTCATCTTTTGGATTCCTCTTCTCACTGGCCATTGGCATGATCTTGATTATTCATAACTGCCCTCTGGTGAGCATACTAAAAGGGTGTCAAGATGATTTGGCTACATGACAGAAGTGGATTGTTTTTGATAAGCCTTGACTTGTTCCAGCACAAAGGCCAAAAGGAGGAAAAGACAGACTGAGAGAAAAGAGACGTTGACCCAAGAGGTTTTTAGGTGCTTTGTTTAACCAACCAGAACTGAGGAGCTGGACCGTTGGAACTATAACGGGGCAGCAATGGAGGGGTCAGTAGGGGGGCAGAATCCTGGGGTGGTCCCAGATGTGAAAGTCATTGTCACCAGTCTTTCAGCGGTCCCTAAAATTCCTAAACTGACCAAAAACTTTGAGCGATTGAAAAATGAAAGATGTTTGTGATTCAAATAAGGCATCTGGAGACTCCACTTTGAGGGCGGCTGAGGGAAAAGCCTGTCAGAGGACACAAATGCTCTCCCATAAGCACAAGAATAAGCCGACCCTGTCCACTTTTAGAATAGAATTACACAGTTTTTCTATTATGACATTACAAACCTGTGGAATTTTACTTATTTTACTTTATAATGGCAGTTTCTTCTTGGAAAATTCATTTATTCAGTCTATTAGGTCATATGGAGAAGTAAATAATCTTGGTGGGAAAAGCACAGTAAGATGATTTGGTTTTATTCCAGCAAAGGATTTCCATCATTTCAATAGAAAAAAAAAAGTCACCTTATCCAAGGCAAAAGATATTTGTTCAGAATCCCAGACGGTAACCTAGCTTGTTTGTCAGGGACCTGCATTTGTGTCTCTACAACTATAAAGAGAAATAACAATAAGTTATTTCAGAGGGAAATAATTTCCCACTCTTTGTATATTTGTTTTTTATTCCACATGTATTAGTTTGGCATAGGCTACACAAACCATCTCCAACCTTGAAGGTAGCTATAATAAGAAACAGTGCTTTCTTTATTTGATAGTCCATTTTAATGTCCAACTTTCCTACAAGCGCTTTAGACAAAGGCCAGAACGTAGAGCTAAATCGAATGTTTGCTTGTATATTTTCACGCTGCACTTTGTGCTGATGCAGACTTACAGTTCTAAATGGAACCATTCCTCCCTCTTGTTTCCTTCTACTTATGACCAAAACTTCCCATTAACAAAATATTAACATGATTCAACATTAAGATTTGCCTTGAGTTTCTGTTCATAGACGGGTCAGAGATTTTCAAGTCCATGCATTGTTGGTGGCATGGGAATTCTTACAACAAGAGTTATGCTCTAACAAAACACTAACAAGTAAAGAATTGTGTCAAAGGTTATTAGGTTATTGATGAAGTTGCTGTGTATATGGTTGCTACCTAAATCCTATCGAATCCTAACCTATACTGTGGAGGGAATCGAAGGCTGCAGGTGTTGTGCTCTCAGTAAGTTTTGCAAACTCACTGTCCAGTCACACAGTAAACCTTGCTCAGCCTGGGTGGTAGACAAAGACCACCTACCAATTTGGAGCCATTCTATTCCACAGTCTTACCAGGTGCATTTAAATACGTGCATACACACCCACACAAGACATAAACCTCAATGGGAATCACAAACCTGCTTGCTAATCTTCACTCCTCTCCCCAATTTAGCTTTATCTGTCTTTTGTTATCTGTGCTGGGACTGGAGAATTGCAGGGGGTCACAAGGGTAAGACTTCTTTTCCAGCATCTGCTTAAAGAGAGGGGGCAGGACGGGAGAGCTGCACAGGGTATGGGCTCTCCACTTACTCGTCTCCCCACCCCTCCACAACCCAGCCCCCCCTCTGATATTTTTAGAAGTCTTTTTTCCTTTATTCTATCTTTTTTTTTCTTTTTTCCTTTCCTTAAAACCCAAATAAATTGTGTGATGGATGAGTGAGCAGAGGAAACACCTCCCCCATCAACCTAGAGACCGCTTTAGGGAGATATTAAGGCAGAAGGCCTTCCCTTCACAGGCCCCTAGAGGTACCAGCAGCGTGGCCCCAAATCTGTCTCATACAAACCCAACGGACACACACATGCAAACATCTACACCGCACAATATATATAAAAACACTATATTATTCTTTCATCCTTCTTACACTATCAGAATAAACTGATATTCACAATGGCATCAGTATATGGAAAATATTCACAAACAGCCAACACAATTCTCTCAAAACTCAGCATATATTCAAACCATTAATTCCAAAAAATCACAGTGGTGATCTCCATAACAAAGTCCATAGGCCTGATAGGTTCCGTTAACAAAAGCCAGCCTCATAGAGAGCCAAATGTCAATCTTAAGGGTGTAAAAATTGCCATAACCCTGACAGAAAAGAGAAAAGCATTGAAAAAAAAGAGCAGATGGGGTAAGAAAAGAAGACATGGAGCAAGGACTAACCCTAATGGTGGTTTCAGCATGCTGAGCACACACACAAATCTGAGAAGCACAGTCTCCCACTCTGTGTAAGAGCACCATCAGCACAAGGAGTAAATTCCAAGAGGGTGTCGTCACCAAAAGTAAGCGAAAGGCAGGGAAGCTGTTTTGGAAGAAAAAAGAAAACCCTTGCTTAAGCAAGTTTCTGGGTGGTTTGGTGGTTAGCTTTATATATACTATATACATTCTGTACCATCAGCCACCTCTAAGACATGACGTCGACTCACTGATCCACGTCACCAGGATCTGAGGTGAAGACATCGAGATGTAATTTCTGCAAAACTGTGGCACAATATTGGCAAAGAGAACCGGGACGCTTGACGAGCGTTACCAGAAGGCAGGAGTGTGGACATGTAGGACAGATACGAGTACTTTTATATACCATAGGCCAAAAGATGGCATAATACTGCAAAGTGGCCGCAGCCAAATACCCCGAAACGGTAAAGGTCATCCTAGTGGGAGGAAGTAAGTCATCAATATTTATGGAAAGCAGGCCACAGGAGTTAAACAGATGTCCCTGATCTCAAGACACAAAAAGTCTTAACAATGCACCATGGTTCAAGATGAAAGAAGGAGCAGTGATGTCACGACTCTTTTGATTTGATTGACCATAAGTTGTCACACAAATAATGAAATAATACAAGTAAACATTCTAAAAGAAATTGGCATTTATAAGCAATATCACTTTCAAATTTAGAGCCTTGTCTACTCTTGCATAGACCACACGTTGCAGTTGTAGTACCAAGTTCAGGAAATTTAAATTGGAAATGTGATTTGACCACCCCCACCACCCGCGCTCCCAACTACCCTCTGACCTACGTACATCAGCCGTACTTAAACCGAAAAGAACAATTAGTCATGAATGCAGTTTCATCTCACATCCAACAGAACACTGAAAGCTTCCAGTGTCATAATGTCTCATGGCCACATTAAAGGGGATTCCTAACAAAAACAAAAATCCCACAATGGCATTTAATATGTACATGCATCAAACCATAACATTCAACGGACCTCTGCAGATCTCTAGCTTTGATCCTTGCATACCTTTTACCAGTTTACTATCCTCCTACCTGTGCGTGGAGTCAGTTTGCGGACATGTCCTTTTCCAGGCTTATTGTCTTCAAACCTCTTAATATTTGATCTAGCTGTTAAAACATGTTTAACTGAGATTCTTGCATCTATTAACAGATTTGTGGAGCTCTCCAACTTTTTTTCAGACATCATTACTGTGTTCTCTAGTTTTTCCCATTGTGAAGAATGTCAAAAAGAATTAGGGCCTGTGTCACTTCATATTTGTATCCCTGTGAAACAGGGAGTAATTGATCAACACTGGTATCCTTGATATTATAGCTGGTTAGCTAGGTACTGCTACCAGTCTTTTGGTTTCAAGTTTGACCTCAGCATTTCCTATTTCTTAATTACATGTAGTTTGATGTGTCAAGTATTAAATTGCTAAAGTCTGGCTGGTGATCAGTGTAAATGTCATTGTGATTTTGCTGATATAAAAAGTAGGTAGTTATGTGTAGAATGAGATATGAAACAGGGACACTCTGTGCTAGTTGTTCATTGAAACAAGTTTCTAATGTAGGTACTGGACCTTGTTTGAGAAAAATGGAGCATTTATGGCAGTCCTGTTATTATGTTTAAGTTTTCTTATGGTCATCACTGAAATATGATTGACGTACTTGCATAATATTTGGCGGTGCGGTTATACAAGAATAATTCCTGTCCACAGCATAAAGTTTCAATTTACACACATAAACAGACACACACAATGAAATGCCTTAAAATAATTCAAAAGAAAAGTGTCACCGAGATGAAGTATATTCAACTTAAGTGAATGTTGTGTGCCAATCTGAGCTGTGTTATCACATTTATAATTAGATATGAGAAGAAAAAAATAGGTAAGAAGCAAATAGGGTTCAAGGACAGTTGGGAAATTAGTATGTGTGCATATGTATGTATAGTATGTGTCTGTTATGATAACACTTTTATTATATGTAGTTTTCAAACTATTATTCACATCATTCTATACACACATACTGCTGTTGGAAAAGGGTTTGGTATCAGATCACTTTGCTGGATGGTGTTAAATCATTCATTCATTATTTGGAACCGATTATCTTACTGGGATCTGGGTCGCCAGTGCAGGATCCTATCCCAGCTGCCATTCGGCAAGAGGCAGAGTATACCATGGATGAGTTGCCAGATCATCACAGGGCTGACCCACAGAGATGGACAACCATTCACGCTCTTATTCACTCTTATGGGCAATTTAAAGTCAACAATATACCAGTTATTGGACTGAGGAAGGAAGACAGACTCCCCGGAAAGAACCCAAGCAGACACAGGTTGAAAATGCAAATTCCGCACAGAAAGCCCGGCGGAGGAAGATTCTTGCTGTCAGCAGCAGTGCTTCCCCTCTGAACCACGGCCGGATGGTGTAAATTGAAAATTAAATAAAAAAATAATGCCTCAATTTATGTCCGATTAATGAGAAGGCTGTGCTTGAAAGTCCCACATAATGTTGCATTATGGGGTTATACTGGAGTCTTTTTCTGTCTTAGGGTGTTTCCTATACACCGTCTTTTCCAGCAGTTTGTTCTCATGGTAGTGAGAGCTGAGAGCAGAGTTTCACACAGTCCAGTTGTTTCAAAGAGCATCAACATCTTGATGATATCAGGATGCCGTACAGACAAGGCAATCCAGAAAATCCAGCAGTGTCCTTCAACAGAAATCTATTTTTGTTTCCCTGTTTATGGATATTTCCACAAGGCTCTCTTTTAAGAGAAAAGGAATACCAAATCCAGTTATATCTCCTGTCTGTTTCAGGAGAGAACCATAACATACAGAACAGAACAGAACATAGCAGCCTGCTAATGGAGGTGTTTCTCTATGTCACATATGACTTTCACTGTGTCAGCAAGGACAACAACTGTTATCAATTATTGCACAAATTCAGGTCTAAAACCAACTCGGACTAAAGGTCAAAGGTCAAGATTTTGAATTATGGACTTTTCTGCTAGCACATTAAATGTCAAAACCATGTAAGCAACTCATTATTATGCAACTTGTAAGACAAATAAAAAGGCTCTCGCTCAGAATCCATAAAGGTATGGAATCAACCAAAGGCTCAATATCAATAGGAGCAAAGAAAAAAAAGGACAGGCCATGCCAGACAACTGTGCTTCAGGATTAGCAGAAAGCTGAGAGGAGACACGAACAAGATCAGGGTTTGTTGAAGCAAACCTGTAAGTGAAGTAAGTTACCATTTTAACTCGTTAACTTACCTTTATTACATTGTGATGCATCGAATCATTCTCTGAGGCAAAGAAAAAGAAAATATCAATTTGGATTCAGTGATTCAAGGTTGCAGTTGTGGATGTCTAAATGCCAGAAAGCTAAAAGTGTTGATAAACAGTTACTGCCCACTAAAATGATCCACATAACCCAAATGTTGTGCACACCTCGATTTGACAATCAGTGTCCTATTCGGTTGTAAAGCACCTACACCATACACCTGCTAACTGATTTATTTAGAGTTTTGCTCTTGTTTCATTCATACAGGGAAAGTAACTGTTACTGGAAAGTCTGATGACTAATATGAGTTTTCTATGAGTCCGTTTGGTTGTGATGGACATAAATGCACATGGAAATATACACTCTCACATGAGTGTGCATGGGTCTGTGTTTGATAGGAAGGCAGAACCTCCAACTACACAAACCAATCAAATGGTAGACGCAAATCCACCATAATGAAATAGGAGAGCCAATACATGTGTGACCAAATGGATTTGCAGGACTGCAGCGAGCTTGATGTGGGGATGGCAATCCTATGGTGGTGTTTGTGTTGTCATTTCTGTTTGTGTGTTAAGCAAAGGTTTCCACCATGTTGTGTGTGTTCTCATAAAATGTGTTTTGATACAAAAAGGACGCAGCTCTTTTTCTGTTATGTATTCACTTTAAAAGAGAATAATGTGTTATAAGGACCAGCACAAATTAGTAAAGACCTCCTGTATGAGAATTAGATCTGTATATACATTCTGTAGATATATAGGCACATTCTAAAATGAATTCACTGAAAAAAATCTTAATAAAATGGACTCGCATCAGAACTAAACATAGTGTTTATTATAAGTACAGAAAGAGTGGAGCTAAACATAGATGCACGCCTCTTACAGTCAGACTGAGAGACAGATAGAGATGCGGAAATAGAGAGAGATAGCCCAAGTAACAGCTGTGATCATTTTCCATTTGAAGTGAAACATTCTTGTGTGCCCGTAGGCCTGCTCTAGCGAGTTTCCTCTCAGCTCCATGTGGTATTTGTCCCCAGCTAAGATCCAGAGAGTGGGAGAGTGAGCTGCAAACTTTCCCAAGGCTATCATCCAGCCAATCTTGTCCTACCTCTCATCCCTACTCTCCTTTCTACTCACCCATGCATACTAAACAGTCATTTTGGTGACCCTTTAGCTTTACGTCCAACCAAATTTTTGATTTGTCCACCAAATACCAGCAAAAACAATAAAATACAAATCAATGTCAGAAATACTTTAGTTCTGTGCTACTTGGCAAGTTTCTGCTTGTCAACTGCTAAATGAAGATGAAGAACATAATCTCTGCACCTGCTAACCATCATTGTCATTTTGACCCTGCTGCATGGGCATTTATTTCAAAGTACTACTAGTCAGAAGCTCAGCCTATGAACTACGTTCATCCACTTTGATGGTTAAACATAATAAGCTGAGTATGCTGAAACCAGAAAGTGACACAGTAAAATTTATTAATTTCACGTGTACAACGTCGATGATGCAAGATGAGTGTTAAGTAATTATTAGTTATGGCTTGGTTGATTGTGTCAAATAGGCACTATCTACGTATATGTGTTGCATCTAATATGCCAGGAAGAGGTTAGGTCAGACTGATATACTGTAGGTGAGTTTACATGGGAAACTTTTCTCCTATCTGAATTAAACCTTTCCGATTTGCAATGTCAGTCGCCTTTTAACATGACCTGTAAACTTTTCCGACCCAGTGTTTTCATCCATCAGCTCATCTAATCGGAAACAGCTTTCTGACATACGCAGAGGATCCACACTCCAGTTCATAAGGTGGCAATGATACTACACTGAGCTGGGTACCAAGCGACCAGAGGAAGAATATGAAATAGATGGCATACGCGGAAGTGACTTTTCGTCCAACTAACCATACCTACTATGTTAAACTCTTTCAAAGTTGCAATGAGCAAATGACTCTCCGATGGAGACAAGTACTGTTTTGAAGTCGCCATATCTAAAATGCATTGCGGCTCTGTGTCTTCTGCCAAAGCTCAGCCAGAGCATTACGTCACGACGCTGGGCATGCGCAGATACAACTCTAACAGAAAGCTTTACAATACAGTGTTTACATGCAGCAACTGGCTTTCGGAAAGGACTTATACTCACTCTTTGCAAAGGAATACAATCTCATTCGGAGAGGGAACTTTCTTTTGGAGAGGGGTGTTTATATGCAACTTTGTCTTTCAGATTACGGATCTTTTCCGAATCTATTTGGAATTAGGCTGTCCATGTAAACCCACCTAGTGATAGCTAGCATGTTCACGTCCTCCATTTTGGTTGCTTCCTGTAAATAATTATAGGATTATTATAGGTTTGCAATCAGTCAGGCAATCAAGTTTGTGTCCTAAAAGTCTCCAAAGTCCAACTCAACTAACAAGTGACAAACAAGTTGACTTCACATGGCAATGGCTATTTTACTGAAACTCATTAAATGTAATCTGAAATTTCTCAACTGTAAATACTGGTGAGACATGTCATCTTTTAATTTGTTATCATAGATGTTATTGTAGAAACTCCTCCCAATACCTGTCTCACTCGAACTCACGGCCTGAATTTTTAAAAATTTTTACGAATCTTATATATCCTTTCATGATGATTCAGCCATTCAGTCCCACCTTTACTGTCGATGTTAAAATGTACAACGAGTCCCCGGAATGGTTTCTGCTCTTTTCACGGCTAGATGTTTCATGGTTGTCACCAATGAATACACCATGTGATGTGCGTGCGTGTCTTCAAGACCTTGGCTATGTTTGTGTGTCCTCATGATCTTTGGGTCTCCAGTTGTGTATGTAACATAACGCTTCAGCCCCAGCCAGTTGCCACAGATGGTATGAGCACAACAGCTAAGCACAAGAGGGGAGCGAGCAGGAAGTGTCGTTATCACCAGCTGGCTCAGTGGCTCAGCTAGAGCAGTCAGTAAGACGAGTGCGCGCAACAGGAACATGTGGGTGTGCATGTAAGCAATGCGTAGACCCCTGAAATCTGAGAGGGCAAGTGATATTGAATATGCACGCGGTTTCTAGGTACAGTTTGTGCATCCACATCTTCTTGTGAGTGTAAATGTTGTTGTTTGTGGCCTTCAAGGATCATCATGGGGGTGGCCCAAATATGATGTAGAACTAGCTCCGGGCAATTATTTACCACTTTCATCTTGGGTGTTTAGGAAGCCTTCTGAGAAGCTTGCACTTGTTGCTGTATTGTTTTAGTCCTGATTAATCAACTATCAAGATCTAAAGGTTAATGCATTTTGACAACATCTAAGGTCAGCCAATAGTCTTGTTTGAAAGAAGAACGGGTTTTGTTTTTCTGATTCAGTGAGAGTTGTCTTTTCCCAGACTGTCAGTAGGATGACAATCCAGTCAGCAGGGGAACATCTGGATTTGAACCCCTGGAGTTCAGGTATTTGGATGCTTTACATTAACGCCTGAGCTGATGTCTTTCCTGGTCTGTTAGAGATTCTAACTTAAAGAAGCAAGTTCCTCTGACAGTTAGAAAGATGCAGCTATTGGACCTTGCGTATGAGTAAAACTAAAACAAGAACACATTTCCCCGTAACATATCTTGATTCCCCTCCCTTTTTTGGTGTTTCTGTGTGTGCAGTGCGTGGTTTTGTGAGGCTGAGTGATGTTACTGAGTTCACAAAATCGCACATCTACTTCGGAGATTTCTGTAATATAACATGTACACTTCACAAGATAAAAGAGAAAGCTACTTTGGACCCTATCATTGCAAATATCTTAAGGTCTGTTTACAGTACAGGAGTTGTTGGGACTCCACTAGAGGCCTGTTTAGATATGACAACACATCATTTTCCACGCTCTATTTTTCCAAGCAGGCTTTTCTCTTTCCACATAAATCTTTCCATATTTACATCTCGATTTATAAAAAGTCCAAGGCCGACATTCCCTTTCTCTCATCATGTCATCCCACCCTTTCCTGAAAGCAGTTATTGTTAGCATGTGGCATCATTGCAGCCCGATAACAAAGGGGAATGTCTAATACAACATTACAAAGGAATCAAATGTGACATCATCTCTTTATTGTGTGTTTTAATAGCTTTTTGATGTCCAAATTCAGCGGCACCTTTGACACACTACAACCTTAAGAGAGTGGAACTCCTATAAGGCAAGGCATCGTTACGTAGCATAGCCCCCCCCCCCACGAACCTTCCTTTGCACATGTTTCAGAATGTGACTGTCATGAGTTGTACATTGAGAAGGGGGACAGAGGACCCTCTGAATGATCATAGCTTGAGGAGGGAGGACAGAGAGTGGGAGCGTGCATATTGGTGCAATGTCCAAACAGTACATCATTCCTCTTCACTGTCAGCCTCACTCCCAAGCAGTTGCCGTCCAAGACAATGGGATCGTTCAGCCAAAATAGTACCTCGACTTAGCTTGGCTTCCTGTCTGAGTCATGGCCTTGCAATATTTCTTGTTCGTTATCAAGAGGGGATTCCAGTGGATTCCTAACCCAAAACGCTGAATGACGTGTGGAAAGTCCAAACAGCTGATTTGACAATGGCAGATGAGGGAGAGCAAAGTATTGAAAATTGGGGGGGGGTCAGATCTTGCACCCAACGCAGAGTATGAACAAGTAGGCTGCAGGATAGAATTGTCTCCTGTTTATGTCTGTTGCATGCAAAATTGCTTGCAAATTCAACACAAGTACAGACTGATGGACTTCTGCTAACTCTTTAAACAGTTTTGTAACTTGTGATTGATCAGCTCTCAAAGAAATTTGATCACAGAAAATGTGTCATATTGCAGGAACAACTATGGACACATATGGTCCCATGTATTTTTTGATTTTTATGTTGTGTATAGGCATGTATACCTATGTCTATAAACATATATATAATATATTTTATACTTTATATTCTTCTTTCTTCAGTTTTACATGTCTGTTTATTGCTGCACGGCATTCAGAGTAGCAGGCAATGGAAGAATTTCATTGTACACGGAAACTTGTTTTTTATTATGCATGTGGCAATAAACGCTTTGACTTTGACTTGACTTGATATGGTGTCAACAGGCTGTGCTTACCCATAGAAAACTCAAGTGACAGTTTCAAATAGCTCTGGGAATGAAAATTCCCCTAAAATCCTGGATGGGGGTGGGTAAACAAAGTAAAAGGAAGTACTGCCAGAGTCATAAACTAATAAATAATTTGAGAAAGTTACATTACAGTTACATAAAACTCAATTTTTCAACATATTTTTACAAAATAAATTAAAATATATATATAAATGTTTTATGTATTACATAATATCTATATTATGTATTATTTTTTTACTGTATTTTTAATTTTCTTAAAAAACTAAACAAAACTGTACTGTACGGAAAAAACGAAAACATTAAAAAGACATTTCTAGTTTTCCAACTAAAACAGTAACAAATAATGATTTGTATTTTAATACACCTGTAATGTGTGTTCTTTGGCTTTTAATTATTGATTTAATGTTATAACAGAAATTATACCTGTTTGTGTTATTGAACATTGATAACTTTTAAGAAAAGCTACAATCTATTTCTGTTTAATCCTATCCACAAAGACTATCACCTTCACATAATGCTCATTCTAGCTAAACATGATCAAGCCGTTGTGTGCTCTGATCTCCATCTCCATCCGGTCACCTATGGTTTTTGTATGTTCATCAAAATAAAGCAACCAAGAAACAAGAGAAAAAACAGTTTCGCAAGGCACAATTCTGAGGACATGGTATAAAAAGAACTTGAGACCACATAAAGGACTGAGGGCAATGTGACACTGCTTTCCAGATTTCTAAGAAGTAACCTATCTCCCTCTCTCTAAATGTGTCTCTCTCTTCAGTCCTCTAAGACCCTGTTTAGACTTGGTTTTAAAAGTGTTTTTTGGCAATCAGATCACAAGTAGACATTGAGACTCATCGCTGAAAACAAGTGTAAATGACCTCCAAGATGTATTTTGATCCGATCACTCAAACCATCGCCGAGGTGATCTGGTGCACATCAAGCCACATAAATTTTGTGGTGTAAACATTAATGTGTACTGATGCATATCTGACAAGGAAGTAGCAGTAAAATACTTCATCAGTGCTAGAAGTGGTGGTTGTTTTGGTGGAAGCATACGACGAGAGTAGGCCACTCACAAATTACTTTGCCCAGTATGTCCCAACAGTTGAAATAGTTTGTACATGTAAATTCGCTCTTGAAACATCTTCAAGTTGTTAGGTAGCCCGTGCCAGTAAGCTAAATAAATCTGGTGCATTACTGATATGACTGATAACGCGTTTTAAAACAAAGTCTAAACCGGCCTTACGGTCTCTAGTCTGAAGACAGACCTTGTCCTACCTTCAGTGTACACCCAAGAAAGAGCTTTTCTCTGCATTGTACAGAAGACAAGTTGTGAAAGGTTTTTGGCCCTGACTGTCCAACAGCAATGGAGGCTACCCATGTTAGGGCTTCACTCATGGCTGTAAAAATATGATGTGGTGAGTATATAAATATGGGGCTGCACATCTCTCCCCTTTTGGTCCGAAGTGTGTTCAAACCACGTCATCCTACTGCAAACTTTTTCTTCACCATAGGAACACATTATCTCTGTACCATCATAGTGGGTCCTAATCTCCCTATCTGGTTTATTTCTCCATGGTACCCAGTGAACTGACTAACTGGGAGTGCACCTTGTCTGTGCCTAGAGCACCATCAGGACTGAACAGCAAGTGTCCTCTCATCAGTGAACTTATCATCCATCGACCACCAAAACTCTCATGATAATATATTCCACTCAGCACACATTACTTTTAAAAAGATGTGTCCTATTTTAATCACACAACCATCACTACCAGCCGCACAGTGAGTACCACAAATGCCTTACAGCAAGAAGGTCCTGGGTTTCTATGCAGGGTTTGTATGTTCTCCCCCTGTTTGCACGGGTTCTCTCCAGGTACTCTGTCTTCTTCCTACAGTCCAAAAACATGCTTTATAGGTGAAGTTGAATTTGTGAACCTAAATGACACCTGTAGGTGCGAATGTGAGCCTGAATGGTTTATCTGCCTCTGTGTTGCCCCTGTGATGAACTGGCGTCCAGGGTTTGCCTGGCTGGGATAGGATCCAGCCATCCTGTGACCCCGAACAGAACAAGAGGTTATAGTGTTTTAAGTGTGAAGATGTTGAAAGATACCAATATGACCTTAAAGAGCTTTTTTTTTACCTTTGCCAAAAGGAGTAGGACAGGTTTTTTTGTGTGTGTTTGTACACTGGATATAAGGGATATCAAAGACATATTGTTGAAAGTTGGGCTCTGATGAGAACGGGTGTTGAGATTATGAGGCTTATAAATAATATGGTATGGATCCACCATTCATTTTCAAAAATGCTTACTGTGGAAAGTTCATGATCAGTCACAAATGATACTATAATGATGCCATAACCCATCATTCCATGCCATCAGAGACTGGTTTCAGTGGTTTCGGGTCATGGTGTCGCCTAAGTAGGCTCAGTACCTCCAATTTCGGATTTATGTGCTCTCTGAGCAGTTTCTTCTTTTTGACTGTGAATGTAAAATGAATGCACTCAATAAACCCATATCACTTGGTGAGCTATGTTTTTATACATGCTTCAGAAAATAATACAACTTAAACTGAAAAAAGAGCTTTGCAATCCACAACATAAAGAAATGAGTCACAAGTACAAAAGACAAGCACCCATCAGCAGAGCAAGTATGTTTGTCCCTCCTGTTCAAAAGAGGTAATACATTTTAGCAGCATTTGGGATCGGATGTGACCCCATACAATTAACAACAATTGGTTGCAAGGATTTTCCCAGACAAAAGTGCTTGCCATATCAATACTGTCCCTAGTTCCCTCCCTTGCCTGCAGTGCTGTGGTATCATATCTGGCCTCTTTGTGCATGGGGGGATTTCCAGCCGCTGAAACGGTGAGCCGGTTGGGAATGGGCATCCGACCTCTGGGCTGCATTTCTGTAACTGTGTGAGAACAGAGTGCTCGTGTGGGTCTGAGTGACATGTGAAAACACACACATACAGTTTCAGGAAAAGACACACGGTAACATTCATAGCTGGTGTGACAGTGTGAAAGCAACAGGAACGATTTGGTACCAACAGATGAAATTGTTGGCTTTCTGTGGAAGAGACAGCGATAAACTAACAATGGTATTTGTATGAGAATACATAAACCAGTAATCCTACAGATACAATTAAACTCACACTATCAGTTTGTGATGACACAGGTTGTGTGCCAACCTGCAGTCTGATTGCTTTGTTTAAAGTTAGAGTTAAATTGTTAGTCTATTGTCATAATTGTGTGGGATTTCCTACTTAGTGACTCATGGTTTCCCTAGGTAAGCAAAGCACAGATTCCAATGACAACTATCGTTTGGCAAAAAAAGTGCACAAATGATGAGACCCCAAATACTGTGTCCAGTTTCTTCTTGACCAACTTATTACACTGTATAGTTGTCATGTCACAGTAGAAACACAAATTGTATGTCAGATGAGACCAAATTCCAAATTATGGCCTCTCTTCACATGTTGAAACTCAAACTATTGTCATCACCAGCATGACAGCAAATATCCTGAAACAAATCTAACAACATCATCAAACTTCGCCTACCGTTTGGATTTTCTAGGTGAAAAATGATCTCTGTGTTCGCTTCCTTGACTGATGTACTTCATAAAGGCTGAAAGGCACATGTGACTGCTGGGCGGTGTTGCACATTCTTTACATTCTTTCTGATTAAGATATTTCTAACTAAGACTAAGAAGAACTATTTAAAGATGCATTTGAAGTTGATAAAATATCTGATAATATGCAAATAAAGTATACAAAGATGGAATTCCTCGTAGAATAGAGAATAAAAAAGATAAAATTGACTAAATGTTCTCCATTAATGAAAATGATATCTAACCATTTCACCATGGAGTCAATCTTTTCAAATCTAATGGGAAAAGCCCTGTGTAATAGTTGATAAATGTGTGTACGTGTGAATACAATTGCAGTCCTTTGACAGAGAACCTTACACACAGCATGTGACTATACATAGCGCCGCTCTTGCACAAGCAAAAACCCTAATCTTGTGTCTCAATGACTGAATTGCTAAAAACCTGTCTGGCGAGTGGTTATTAATGAGCAGACAGAAGTTTAATCAGATTTACTCGACAAACGCAGAACAGCCCAGCTGCACTGAAACCATTCTTCTCTTAACAGACTTGTAATTGCAGGGACAGACAGACAGACAGATGCGGCCCACAAAAAAACTTGTGAAGAGGAATGCCAGCCATTTGGCATGTACAGTACAACCGATGAATGGCTTTTGTTGAGGGGTTTCACTGGGCCTAGTTGACAGAGAGCTAAAGTCAGTGCTCCCCAGCCCAGCAGACAGAGGGGACAAAGACAGACCAGGGTATTTTACCCACAGTTTTTCTCTAGGGGCCTTTTCACAGCTAATCCTCCAGGCCCGAGAGGAGCAGCAGGACACGTCAGTAATGCTCCTCCACCTCTGTGGAGGCCTGAGTCTTTGGCAGCATTATGAAGGCAGATAAAGGAACTAGACGCTGCCTTCTTTGGATCTGAAAACACTTTTGATGGGCTGATCCTGATCCCCGACGTTGGACTATTGGAAGGAAGGCGGGTAGGTCATCAATTCATTTTGTTGGCCAGGTAAGCTGCTGTAGAGCCTGCTGTTACTAAAGTCTGCCTTGGCTGGAAGCTCACACTCTGGCTGTCGTGAGATCAACATCAGACATCCTCACCTTCCATAACCCCTTCCGTCCCTTTTTGATTATGCCTTTTTCTCTCCCTTGCTCCAGCTCTCCACCTTACATCTGGAAACCCTAACTCACTCACCCAGCTAGTAGTGGCCAATGCCTCTGAATCAAAAGCACTTTAAATGTGTTACATTACACATTGTACCTATCTCTCTGGTGGCAGTACTTTCTCACAAAACTTAAAATCTATTTTTCTTTAAATGAGAGTACTCTATTGTTGTTCAAATTGTCCACCCAAACCCTAGCAACTTGCCTAAATCGGTATGCCAAAGGAATTCCTGGCTCTGCTGCCAACTCGAGCTACCTGGCAAAGGGGATTAGGGCTGCTTTATCCTTTAGGCAAGAATGCGTAATGGCTGAACTTCTAACCAAGTCAGACAGGCTTGACTTTCAAAGCCGGTGTTTTAGGGAGATGCCTCCATCCTCTTTTGTCCTTCTCTCAATGCTAGATTACATCAGGATAATTTGATATCAATTACACTTAACTGTAGGAACCATAAGTTGATGTAGTGATGCGCAGCCCTACTGTACAGTGATGTACAGTAGGGCTGCGCTTTTTCTACTTTTAATCTTGATCATGATTAAGGTTTCGCACAATTAAATAACCACGAGTTAGAGATATTGACAATAAATATGTGTGCTCCATCCATAAAACAGTCCACGGCAAAGAAAATCACGAGCCCCTTAATTCTGACTATTTACAGCTGTTGCTAGTGTGCCTGTGCAATATTTCCTGAATGCAGTCTGGACAAATAATGTTCATGTTAGAAGAATATACCTAACATATGTTAGATAGCAGATTTAAAATGAGAGGGAAATATCTGGAAGAACACAGGGGCAAGAGTTTGTACCTTAAAATTGATTATCATCCGTTGTTTGGAAGCATGGCAATATAAGATTTAGGGCACGTGATGTTAACCAACAACCAAAAAGAACAACAACAAATCCTGCTTTGGTGGATTTAGATTGTTATCTTTGCCACATAGAAATACAGTTTACATGTAAGACCACTTAAAAACTTGATGAATGCATGAAACAATTGTTAACTTCAATCAGCCATCATCAAATCAGATATCTCTAACTTTTATCCTGTACAGTGTTACTGCATCCATCCAGCTCAGAGACACAATGAATGACCAATGAAATTAAATGCGCACTTCGTATTTCCGCTGTTCTCTGCCAAAGGTGATCATCTGATTCCATCCATAATTACCACTGGTACCCTGCTGGCTAAAATACCAGTGACAGTATTTGTTAAGCCCAAACGGATCCAGTTTGGAAATCAGTTTTGTAATCAGTAAATTAGTTTGACAAAGGTTTTAAATCAGATGCCTTTCTGGAAGATACAACAAACAACAAAATGGTGAACACACTGGACAAAAGGTAAGAGATGCCCTCTTGGAAATCATTTTACAGCGTAATATTCCCTGTAGTGTTTCCGAGACATCAAAGAAAAACCAGTGCAAGAACCAAAGGGAACATGTTTGAGCCGTTCAATAACTTACCATTATGACTTAGTGATACTTAATCAATGTATAACTGTGATCGAGAGCTCAGTTAACCGGAGTCAAATTCCTTGTATGCATATACATGGCCAATAAAGCTGATTCTGATTCTGATAAATAATCATGGTGTCCATACGGATGAAAATAAAAAGGATTAGAATTATCATTTGATCATGCAGCTCTGATGTAAGATGCATAAAAGGTAGTGTTGTTGACACAAGTCCTTTCATGGAATTTGTGCATCAAACATCCAAGACGTTGCCAATATTCATGTTTAAATCCTTACGTTCTAGTCAAGGCTGTTGAGTTAGAAAAGGTTATAACCACGTGCCCACCCATTTGTCCCACTCCATCTTCTCGGCCTCAAGGCTATCGTGTAAAAATAGCTTTCATCGACCGCATTCCTGTGCTCAAGGTGACTGCCACTCCCAGCAACCCAGCAGCAAGTCTATCACACTCAAGTCCATTCATGAATATGAACCCGTCGGAAGCCTTCCCATTAGAATATAGTAGTGAGCCTGCACATTTTAAAGGATGATGAATGTGCGAAAATTGGACAGTTCACATTGCAATTGATAAGGTTTTTTAACTTGGCTTCTATATATCTAATTGCACTAAAATGTATTAACATTGTGTATTTTTTTATTGCCAGATGTGCTCATATTTATTTTAATTGTATATTGTGTTGTTTTTATGTATAAATTACGACGTTTGCTGCTGCTTTCTTGTCCAGGCCACCCTTGCAAAAGTTATTTCTGATCTCAATGGGATATTTGTTAGTTAAATAAAGGTTAAATAAAAAAATCTAAATCAAAATGTAAAAGATGAAGAAAAATATATAAAGTCTTTTAACAAGTTAGCAGCTACAACACACAGATATTACAGCAACTTCTAGAGTTTAAAATTCTATACAGCATTGGTGAAAAATGGGTGCATTTTAATGATTCCTGTGTCAGAGTGACTGAATCTTGTGACCTGGCAAAGATCTAAAGTACATGCAGGATTGTTCTATAGAGTGAACTAAGACAGGGTGACACCTTTCCTCCCCATAGGACATTTCTAAATACTTCCTGTAGAAGGCAAATTGTTACAAAAGTTTACAGCAGCATTACACAGTTTTAAGTAATAGTCCCAGACTATTTTTAATTTTGAAAATATGCAAGAAATAGGCATCAATGTGGAAGCATTTTTGGAAAAGCATTATTTTGCATTTGTCACAAATTAAGGTCAAATAGGGGTTTCTAGTTGCTGGCTGTCTAAAAAGACAGGAGACAGATGTGGTGTAATGCTGGAGAAGATTCTTATAGAACATTGTGTGTCTTGGGTTTGGCAAGGGAAATGTGCCTTCCGCTAGAATAGAAAAAGAGTAAACAGGAACTTAGGAGCTTAACAGGAACTCCTGTAAGTATGTTTATTTTGAAGATAAAAATTAAACAGTTCACTGACAGGTGGCAGGCACAGGACTGTCAGTTAGAAAAACCTGTCCTACTGCTTCTGCAGTTGGATGAGATGCCAGTCTGGCATACTACTGTTACTGACTGTTTCATTTCTAAGTCCTAGTGCCTCTACCCTTCCCTCAACTTCCCTTGACAGTGTAAAGATGTAATTGCAGAAAAAAAGTTTTGAAAGAGCTTAAAACAAATTTAGCATATTTCATCCATCTGCTGGCACTCCAGGAGTTGAACATAAAAAAGTTAACTAGTAAGACTATTACAAGCAACCTGCCAGACGACAGCCACGTTAGGATCTTTTTCAGAGTGTACAACAAGAAGAATGCTTTGACTATTTTTCTGCTTTGTAAGAAGCAATTGCCACCTTATGACTATTTACGACCGCCTGCTAAAGGACAGACATATTTTGTGTTTCATTTGGCTTATAGTTTAAACTACAATTTCAGTTATTGTGTGTATGATGATCTGAACGGTGAAGATCAGCTAATTTCTGATGTTCTAACACAGTGTTTCAAACAGAGGTGCAAACACCCCTAGAGGTACTTTGCAGTATTGCAGGGGGGTTCATATGATTATTTGGAAAAATATAGATCATGCATGAGCTCTAAAATAATATTATTATAATAAATGGAGTACAAAATGTTCGATTAGACAACTAGTTTAGTCACTATGCTTTAATACATTTAGTTTGCTGAGATAATGTTCTTTTTATCTTGTGGTTAAGAAATGCTACCAGTATTTTTTTTATTTTTTGCAGGTAGAGGGCAGGATCTAACATAATGACCATTCACACTCTGGTCATATTAGACAGGTGATGCTCTGCTCTTAGTTTGAGTTGACTGCTAAAGGCGAGCTAAAACAGTGTGTCACACTATTTCTTACGTGACAAATCATCTATTTACACTCAAGTTTTTGTCCTCCCTTTTGCACAAATCTAATTCTGTTCTACATATATGTGTTCTCAGGGGCTGACTTTCCGAATGAGGCAAATATGGTTTGCACTCCCTCAAATAGTTAGTCATCAAGGATGGAAGGCACCTGTCTGGGGGGTGCTGTGACTGACTTTGCCCTCTTGTCAGCTTTGCAGACCAGCTGTCTTATATTAGAGGGCCAATTCTGTCAAGGACAAAAACATGAAGGCATGTGTCTGACAGAAAAGAGCTAACGTACACCAACAATCTACCACAGCATGGAGGCACTGAAATTCAGGAAAATGAACATCTAAACACATAAAAAGGTCCCATACAGCATCTGAATCAATATGAACATGACATTCTGTTAGATTTTGTTATTCCTCTAGACTTTGCTTGGAGAATCTCGCTGGCTTTTTAATTCCTTAAAAACCTGACACTGGGTTGACACCTGATGCCCTACTCCTGGCACCAAGGGCCACTGAAAGATTCCTCAGGCCTGTGAAACCAGCCGGCTGTGCACGGGATTCAAAGATTCAACAAATTCCAGGTCAGCTCTCAGGGGATCGCTACTTTGTGAACAACCGCGGAGAACCAAAAACCCCTAAATATTTGAGAATGGTAAGAACAGACCCACTTAAGTCATTAGGTGTAAGTCATCAGGTATTTTGATGAATATTCATTTATATAATAAGTGTTTATAGGCATGTGTTACTTTTACAATTTGATTTTGATAAAAACATATAAGAACATATTATGCTAAATGAGTCGTAAATGTTGTATTTTAACAGTTTTACGACGGTGAAAACATTTTAACCGGACTGGTAAGACCAAACTCCTGATTCTTTTGGGCCATATGCAAAATTAAAGGATGAAGATATAACAAAATTCAATTTGGGACACTAAAAAAACTTCCTATTGGGTGGGAAGCTGAGTACAAACATAGGATGTGTGTGAGTGTATGTATGTGTGTGTGTGAGGCCTGTCCAGATGGACAGGGGGCCAATATGGACGGAGCAGGGTCATAACAGAAACAAGAGTATCAAAGCTGAGCGGGCTGGTTCCAGAAACTTGGCACTTTCAAGTAGCACTTATCCAGGGGTATCATATAGACTTTACCCTGCTGGCAGAATGGCCGCCTAGGAGGAAATGAGTAGAGGGTCATGACCTTGAAAGCACAAGTCAAACGTCGCTGGACATGACACACACAGGGTGACAAGGTAAGCTGAACAGCCATAGCCTCATAGCCAGCCAGATGGCTGGTGGAAATCTCTATAGACAATGTGCCCTGATTCAAGTATCAGTGCAACTGTCACAGGATGACCACACACCACTTTGGACCCTTTTTCTTCTTTCTGCTTATGTTTAATTTAATCAGGATTTAATAACGTAAATATAGTATTTGACTTTTGGAATGAATACACAATAGCTTCATACATAAAGAGATTGGATGGATGGATGGATGGATGGATGGAAGGCAGGAGGGAAACGTTATTCATCCCAAAGGCAAAATTTAGTTATTACAGAAGCTCCAACTAGAAAACAACATGATCCAACATTTTAGGTAGGATTGGGATAGAGGACAAGGGGAATCAATTGAATATTCCCTGTAAGTTCACATTTTTTTGAATCTGCTCCTGACCACTAGGCAAAAATAGAAAAACTTTCAGATCACCTGTAGAGTGACATCATGATTAGCTTTTGGACAAAGACCTCCAAGTTTTTGTATCCAACAGGAAGTTTGAGCTTGATATATACAAATCAGTCCCTCTCTTCACCTGCTGTGTGTGTGTTTTAGATTTGTAGCAGCATCTCTATCGTAGGTCGGACGTTATCACCACAACATATTTTGTGGGTAGACCGCCAACTCATTGATTTGGATTGGTATTGAACTGCTGTGGTGGATTACAGTACTCAATACAAACAATCTGAAACATCACCCCCCGGAATCCACCGCCCACACACAATTAGTCTAGTCTATTTAGTAGGAAATTGTTCAAAATAAAAAAGTTGCATTGCATCTATACATGCTTGTCTGATACAAACGGTAATTTCTAAAACTAGTCAACAGTGGTACATACTTTTGCAGCAAACAAAAACATAAAAGTGAACACGTAGAAATGGTAGTCCTGAGCAAATGAGATAATGCTCTCAACCAAACTCTACCCCTTAAGTGCATGTTTCTGTGATCAGTCGTCACGCCTTCAGTGATGACTTTAGCCAATATATTAGTGGACCATTAACAGGCACCAGTTTGTGAAATTACACTGGTATTCTGTTTATTTTAGGTCTGATCAACTGGTTAAGCTTTTTGTTGTCCATCTGCTTCTGCAAAGTGGGGGGCCAGCGATAATTCATTATTGTATTGAATTCATAAATAAATTAATAGTAGTAGTAGTAGTGATAGTATTCCAAAAGTAGTATCTTGTGTTTTCAGATTTTTCTTAAACTTTTAATCAATTTTTTTCATATCTCCTGCAATATCTTATTATTTTAACCTTAATCTTTTGTTTAATCTCTGTATTTTCCTGTTCTACTCTCTGAATTTTTTTTGGGCATGGTTTCATTGCTTTATTTGTGTAATGTTTCACTCTCAACTATGTTACAGTATTTTTGAAAAGTGCCATAAAGATAAATAAAGTTAAAGCTAAAGGGGATCGCTGCAACTAACTAATAAAAGAAATAAAAGTTGTAAACTGTATGTAAGCAAGACATATAAAATAACATACTACATAATACGTATATAGAGAGTAACATTTCAATAATGTGTTCCACCTGTGTGCAAACTGATGAAACATGACAACATTTACTGTGTACTGTTGTGTACATGGTTACGCTTTTTTATAAACAGGATATAGAAATAAAACAACCCAACACTAGTTGCCTAATATTCCTAGAAAATCATGAATACCAAGAACAGGATGTGCATGCATTGACTATGTTTCCATTGTGCTGTGGGTTAGCTTGACAACTCATGATTTATTTCCATTACACACTTGATGCTCAAATGTTGAATGCCATGTGATGACAATACTTTTGAGGATTACTTGAAAATGACACAGTTCTGCAATTCTGCTTTGAAAGCCATTACAACAATGCGACTGTAAAGAAAACCTGAAAAAGCATCCCTCTATTAATGATAACACAATTCTGTTATAACTATATTAACTATGTTAATAACTATGGTTTTTGCAACAAATAATTATGTAAAAAATGTCTCTGTGGTGCTAGATCAGAGGAAACTATATGCAAAACTATGTCTTTCTGTACATATACGTACCTACTGCTGCTCAAACAAAGATGTAAGCATGAACATCAGTTTTCACATACATACATCACACACATGCCATTTACACACAATCTGACTCCTTCTTACTTATTTGCATCTGTTACGATATCATGCACACAAGGGAACATTGAAAAAAACAAAAAACAAACAAAAGGATAGTCAAAATGTGGATTAAGCAATGTACGACTGGATCAACGGTTGGTCACCAGATGGTTGCACACTGCAGGCCTAAAGAGAATTACCAGCCCCTGAAAATATCAGGCAGTCCAATATCTGTATTCATCAAGTCTCTGTTAAGAGGGTTCTGATTTATGCTTGACCACAGGTCAGACTACTCAATTTGAAAAGACATGGAACTTGTTTAGTCACCGACAAAAAAGAACACAGGTAAAGATTGAGATTTGATCCAAATGTAAAGTTTCGTTATAAATTAAATGTATTATTATTATTATTATTATTATTACCCTTATTTTAAGAAAACTATAATTTCTTCGATTGACACTAAGCACAGTTGCTTTGACTCCATTCAGGGACATCATCCTTAAAGAAATCCATCCTAAAGCCCGCAATTGTGTTTTTCTTTTCCATGGTCACGAAGGATCCTACCCTAACCCTAGATTCAGATCACGACGGTGACGTTTGGATTTTTTCGCTTCCCGAGAGAAACTGTACTGGCATAATAGAATCACCACTGCTCACATTATTGCAGCAGATTTAATAACAACTAATTTTGCTACTATTACTTTTATTGCTACGACACTTTTTTACTGCAACAGACTGTAGAACTATTGTTATTATTAAACAACAGCTTTACTACTTTCACTATGCTGCTTTTACTACAACTTTTCACATCAAGTGCTAAACAGCTAATCAATTCTAGCTGTCAATGTTACTAAGCGACAGGAGCAACCCTTAATGACAGTGGGGTGAGGGCAGGAAGAGAGGGTGGCTGATGACACAAATTGGAAATTCCCCAAAAACTAGATAATCTCATTTAACACATTTTTGTGCAACCTTCGTGGTCCACAATGGTGTGACATTGTGTGACCACCTCCTACCAAAAATGTGTACGCTGACTAGGGAGACAGCTTAAATGAAAGACACCGCATTTAAAACTCCCATTTGCTCAAACATAGCTTTTGTGCGAAATTCTATAGATACATATGGCAAATGTAAACACTCTATTCACTGTATAAGTCTGAAGCCATGCTCTTCCTTTGTGTCACTTTAATTATGACCTGTGCTGATGCAATTAACAATATGACTCAAAAGAAGCACAGGTGGTTGTGACATATGGTGGAATCTACTTTGTATAGGGTTTGGCTTCAGCCACAGAATAAAGATAAATGGAAAGCCCTTATTTTTGGACAGTTAAAATGTCCCAGTGTCTATGAGCCCACTTTGTGTTTTTACACCTGTCAACGTGAGAGGACAACTGTTCTCTATGGAAAATCAACAATTGGGCATTTCTGTGTTTTTCTCCCCTCAGTATACACTTATGTCAAAAGCATCACAGCCTACTAGACACAATGCCTTGAATTGATTAGATAACTTGAACAATATACCATTAATGATACAAATTCCTTCATGGCAATAAAGGTACGGTATTGATGGTGACTGCATCTCTAAAACTGGCTGATGATGTGAAATCAAGATATTTTATTACAAAAAAACAAAAAAATCCTGCTCATTCATCAAAAATGGTATTGTATAAATATCATATTTCTGAATCATCTTGATAAAAACAAAAGTTATTATCAATGCATTTTTTTTTTAAGGTTCTGTTGTCAATGATAGAAGATTTCACCATTTATAGACAAAAAAGGAAAAAAAAGGCTGAGCTTGTGTTTCTCTCCAAAGTGCTGTTCAAGTTTTAAAAATGTCATGCCAATAACAAAATAGGACAGCGCCTTCAAAATGCATCCAGTTTGTAGCGCAAGCTATACATGATTGTCTTGTGCCCAATGAGAAATAACCTGAATAACATCATCCAAATTATTAATTTATGGTGTTTAAAATCTCATTCATAGCTGCAGCAGGTATAACTCAGCCATTTTTGCAGTCTGAGCACTACTTCTCTTGGTGGTTGAAGTGAACTTCATTTTGGCTTGTCTTTAATTGCATTTGCATTTGGTAAGATTTAAAATTTGAGGCAACAATATCTAATGCATCACTAATCCTCTTCCTCTTTAAAACTGTCACTGTGAGCCTATTGTGCACATGTGATGCTCTACAAGCCCCTGAGCATGCATTGTGGTACTGCGATTTTTGTTGTCATATCAGATGGCGCCGTGATATAAAAAGTTTAACAATTAAAAAAAAAAAGGGACATTTCAAACCTATTTAATCATTCTTTCATATCTAGCTATGTGAAAGATTCTATCAGGCTTTTATCCTCAAACTGGTCAACTAACAGTATCTTCCTCTGTGAGCACAACTTCACTCTGAAAAGGAGAACATGAAAATGAATGCAGCGGTTCCATCTAAAGGTCACCAATAGGTACTGCATGGAGACACAAACAGCTTTCACTCTTGGTACTGCTAGTTATTTATTCTGATGTTTCTATTATATACAGAAACCCTTGATGGTGACGAAATTCAATGAAGACCTTTATTGTGGAATATATAGCATGTGCAGGAATGAAAACGATGGGATTCTGCGTAGGACAACTGGATCAGTGAGACCATTGACGGGGGTTGTACTTTAGGAATTTAAAAGGTCTGCATGTCATTGACCAGAGGGTTCCTCCAAGCTACGAGCCCAGTTTGTTTGTTGCAAATGGAAATTTTTTGAACCATAACTAGCTCCATTATTTTCCGGGCACACGTCTTTCCTGCATGAAAGACTTGAATACATACGCTGCACTGTTTTGGGGTGGGATGTTTTAACCTCTCTTGGCACCTGATCAGCTCGAGTTTCCCATGAAGTTTTCTGTGGAGCAAAAGTGACTTGCACTGATTGAGTCGGATAAGTGGCCTAAGCAAATAGCCCTTCCACTGTGACAAGGTAGTTGAGAGAGCAATTAGTCTGGTCTTGAGATCTACAATTCCATAACCTCAGATAAACGTTCTTGATTACCCCATAAAACTGGCCTTTCCTGAATGCCATGTCATTGAGTAGAAATGGGGCTGTGTAAAGTGCAAGGTTGGCAGAAGTCCTTGAGTTCAACAAGTTGAAACTTAGTGCTATGGGAATGATGTCAATCAGCCATATTATGAGTTGTGACAGAAATAACCCTGGGAATAAAGGCTTACCAACAGAACACACAAAAAGTGTTTTAAGTGCAGAAGACAGCAGCATGTTGTTGGGAGGTTACAGGCATTGTCTGCAGAACAAAGATGCTTGCTTTTCTTAACTGCCTATTCACATTGGCACTCATTAGATACTGAACTTTAATACCAATCCAAATGTTCAATAAAATTACACAGTCTTTTTATGATTGAGCAGAAATTGATGATGGAATACGCTCTCAAGGGGGCTACAACAGAATACAATGTCACATTTGCAAGAAACAAGCTGAAGAGAAAGCGTAGGTTTTTTCTACCTGGATTTTCCTCTCAAAAATGCATTCACATTATTTCTGTTAACCCATTCTCTTATTGACTGACAGGATGCATGGAGAGGTGCTCCATGCCAGAGCATGCGACAGTGTTTCGAGCAGGGGAGACATCAAGAATGTTTATTACTAAAGCTAATCTGTGATAATTAACCTAGGATGCTAGTTGTGGTAGCTAATGACACTAATGAGACTTCATGAATGAAGAGTGACGAGGCAGATGGATCTAGGAGTAATAGGCGGAGATTATAGTTCACTATTAGCATTAGTTCATTCGTGCTGCACCAACAGCATGAATGAACAACTGAAAGGAATCATATTTAAAAAGGCTGAATGAGCGCAGTGAATGTCAACTGATGCCCCAGACCGCGAAGTGGGTTTTTGAGACTGAGCATGATCGAAAGGTGCAAATAATAAATTGGTATTAACAGAAACTGTGGCCCAAGTATGCAAGAGGATATTCTTCCTGGAAGTCACAGATCCTTTAGTTTAAACACTCAAAAGCTTTTTCATGGATCATTTTCAAAATTTATATATACAGAGGATTTGGTGTGAGGAAGAACTGGAGTGATTTTGTAAAAGGTCGGTTGTATATGTCCAACCGCAGGGGGAGCTTTATATCCAAATGTTTTCAGCCATAATTTCTAAACTGTTGGTCTGATTTAGTCCAAACTTGGTGGCTATGAATCGATTCGAGGAGATCTATCTTGTTCATGTTGTGTTTTACTTTAATATTTCATATCTTACTCACTAAGGGGAACTTTTGAAAATACACTGTTTTACAGACAATATCCAGATTCAATGCATATGATTAAACTGAAGGAGACTTATTTTGTGCATCATATTTTACTCCAAAAAGTCACATTTTACTACCAAAAGGGAGCATTTTTGTTTTCCAGAACCTACCTCAAAAACTATAGTGATGTGGAAGAACTGGTGTGATTTTGGGAAAGGTACATAGGTGCATATGATTTTACTTGAGGAGATCGATTTTGTTTATGTCATATTTTACCCGTATTTTAATCTAATAGTTCCTATTTTATTTTACAGCTTAGATTTTTTTTTAATACTAAAAATACTGTGGAAATAACATTTTATGAGAAGGGTTCAATCAGGGGGATTGCTTGTACAACGAAGGGGATTGGGGACTTTGGGGGATATAATCCTGCTGTCATGGATGAAAGTGTGGTTCTACATTTTTTCATTGGTCTTTCCGAGCATGCCCAACCGTTTCAGTGGCCGCTTGACTACCAGAGCATCTTCATTATCGGTGTCTATGATAAGGTATCATCTGGAGTAAGACAAATATAATAGTTGCCTGTTACACACACAGTCCACCACAATGTGGCTCAGACTGTTTGGGTTAGGAACATACTGCAACAAATAGATACAACACAGAATGCAAAATTAAATATTATTGCATCATATTCAATATGGTATGACTCAGCAAACTGAATAGAACATGGTGATAAAACATACTGGAGTGGAGTCTAGATGGGATATAACCAAAACACTCAAGTGTGGGCCCTGGTAAAGTACATTAAAAGGGATTCAAGATGAGGGGGCTGAAGGGATAGAGGGAAGGAGGAGTGGTGAGATTGAGCGTAACAAGCAAGCAAATATAAATCCAGTCTCATTCTTTTTCCTCCCCTCCCTCCTTCTCTCTCTCTCTTACCATTACAGCAGCATTAGAAGCTGAGCTGCTCAACTGTTCCAAGATGTCAGAACTACAAAGCTCCCTTAAATGAGGGAATGTGGGGCCCAGCGCGGTGAGGGGGTCTGAAACAGCTGGCTCAGTGGTGGGGCCTCCTGTTCCCTCGCTCTGCAGCCGCTAGCTAGCTGGGACAAAACGGGGAAGTCTGGTTGGGGGGTGGTGTGTGGGTGTGCATATGTGCTAGATAGAGAGGGGTGAGGGAATGTTTCTATCTTCTCAGTGTGGGAGGGATGACACAGGGTTTAACAGCCAGGTCCCCCTGACCAAAGCCAGAGAGAAGGGGATGGGTGGGGACAGAAGAGGAAGTGTGTGGCTGGGTTGATTGTTGTCAGTGATGTTCAAGTTCATTTCAGGTTTTTTTCAGATCTTAGTGAGCAACGGTTACAGCATTGCACAATGAAATATAGGATATATCACCAGTAAGCAAATTAACATGAGAAATTGAGAGAACAAAATAGAGATGAGAAAGTTATTTTATGGCTTTATGTTGTGATAGATTCATCCAGGCTAAGAAATACATGCACACATATATGGCCGAGCTGCATCTGCTCGTGCTCTGTGCTTAGGGAGACATGGAAAATTACAGAGAAAGAACACTTGTGGCTTCCATCTCATCTTTGGTGTCAAAGTGTAACTTAAAAGAGAGGAGGAGATGTGGAGAAAACTATTTTTGACAACTGTAAACAGGAGAAAGCTCCGAGCTGTTGAAGCCTTGCACATATAAAGAAGAACAGACATTTGTATGTACAGTTTCAGAAGAGTTCACAAAAGATGTAGACTTGAAATGCTGCAATGGAGCAAGTCTCCAGTTGGCCAGACCGTATTGGATGTATGGATATCAATAAAAACTTCTTGTGGATCAAGACACATGATGCTGGAAAGGATAGCTCAGCGATGGCAGAGAAGAGAAAAGAACTCAAAGCAGATACAGATCCTGTACTCCTATATCCTGTACTACGCTGCAATGAAAATATGTCTTTCAAAGACCAAACTGAAGCCAAACATTTAATGGAAATCACCATACAGTACATGTGACCAAGTGATGTTGATCCCATGAACGGGTTCTGTTGTGCATTTATAATAAAGCACCAATTGGAAATCTTTCAATAATTGTATTCTTATTTGCCTCAACGACTGTTTGCAGTTGTTATCTGCACGAATGAGATATGGTGGAATTTCCCGGTGTCTTTTCTGAAACATATACGTATAAAGATGCATCGCATAAACAAAGTAAAACATCACTTTTTAAACAAATGTATTATTTTACAGGACTTTCCTTATGACGGTGCCACATAGTCAACCATGCACTCACTCCCCTCACGTTGAATTGTGTCTCTGGGCGCCCAACAGAGATATCCAACTAAGATAAGATCCGGTCTTTAAACCGGACCTTAATTGTGTACGCTTGTAATTATACAATAGTTTGCCTCTTCCCTTCAGAGTAACTTAAACATCTGGAATAGGGCATGACAGAGGAATTTTTTGACACAGTTAAGAGAGGAACATGAGCGCGTGACTGAAACATCATAGAACAAAGTGACTGAGAGAAAGAACAAACAATGAAAGATTCAGCAGTTAAGCCTCTCCTTCCTTGTGTGCAAGCATGTGAGAGGTATGTCCTGGAGGAGGCCACTAAAGATGACTCCTGGAGGTACTAATTGGGTCCAGAACATAGCAGTGGACCAGCCAACTAAATTCTCAACCAGTCAACTATAGAAACTGATGTTATCGAGTTCTAACAGCAGCCTGGTGCGTGTGCACATGACCAGATGTGAGCATGAGAATGTATACATGCAGACTTGTTTGTAGGTAGATGTTTACAATTGTTGTTTGTAGGTAAATACCATGTAAGGAGACACCATCTAATGTAAAACCTTATTTCCACAACAGAACAACATCAAATTAAATCCATATAGTCTGTGGAAAACAAATATGTTAACACTGAACACTACAATTCTTGCACTGCACTGCAAATTTGTAAGTCGCCCCATTTTGTGCATCAGAGGCTTGAAGTATCTGATCACAGCAACTCTCTTAGAATTTGCTGTTAAATACTGGACAGTTGTAGGCCTGAAGATAACTTCTTACTAGAAAAAAGGATAAAGCTGTGGCTTCTGGTCAACCTGCTGTATTTTCTAGCAGGTCAAATGTACTGATCGACGTACACTCTGTCCTCTTATTCCCTTTACAGACTGTTTCTGTATGTTTTCAGTGAGGTAATTCACTGAGACAATTTCCACTTCAGTAAATAAGAAGATGTATTAATTTTGGCTTGGGTCAGAATGTGGTTTGATTGACATAATAGCGTGGAAAAAGTTCATTCATCTCTCCCGTGAACTATTACTTGTGACAGTGTGTGCTTTGAAACCTGAGCTGGCAGCAATCTACCCCCCAACATGTATAATGTTAACATTAAGTGAGGCAATAGCACTCATTTCCTTGGTTTATTATTGTACACACTGGTTACACAAAGCCAGCAATCTTACACAATATACTTCTGCAGCCGAACCGAAAAAGAACCAAAAGTTTTCTTCTGTAGAAAAAGCCAGTGTGGTGGGTCACTTTGTAGGGCAAGTCTGGAATAGCAGCTTACTACTGTTAGTTATCACTGGATTCAGGACTCAGATGGGATATGAGACTGCACACTCAAATTGTTGGAGAAGGTACAGAAAAGAAAGAGAAAGCAGTGGAAGAAGCAAAAACAAGACAGGGAAAGAAAAAAAGTCAGAGAGGATGCTTCTAATATGATAAATAATAAAAAAGTTTCAGCCTGTCATGTCTGAACTTTCCCCAGAGTCAGTGGAAGATGGATGTGAGGAAGGAATGAAAATATGGCCTAATCTATTTCAATGAACTCACTTTTCCTGCAGAGACTTCAGGAGAATGACAGATCAAACAATCCGTCGAAAGGATTCTATTTTAGAGTTGCTAGATAATATAGACATCTGCAGAGAGTATGGTTAAAATCCCTGGATGAAAAGGCATCTCAAAGACGAACTGACAATGACTTGTGGCACCAGAAATACATTTTACTTTTTTTTTTTTACATTTCCTGTCAGGATTAACAAAGAAAGACAACCTATTCTATGACAGATTAAACCACAAATTGTCACTTAAGCACCCTAAATTCCTAGAATGAGTCAATTACAGCTCAAGCCCTGGCAGGGTGCAGAGCAAGAAGTTTGGTGACCTCAGACTGACTCAAACAGTCCAGTGCTGACTACAACGCCTCTGAGACATTAGAATTAAACTGTCTCTCTGGTATTTTCTTTGATTCCTCTAAAAGGCACCGTCAAACTTGGAATGACATTTGCAAAGTAACACATCGTGTTGTTACAATGTTATTATGGCAAAATATTATCAGAAAATATCAGAAATGTGGCTGTGGGGTGTATGCATGTGTCTGCTTTCCTTGGCAGGTGGCATTCCCTCAAGGACACACACACACACACACACATACACACACAGGCGCTCAGACATAGTGTCCTCGTCGTGAGATGACTCACATGCAATGAAATCTGGTTAGTGTTGGATACATTGTTCGGGGCTGCATAGTGACTTATCACCACACATAATGGAAGGAAAAAGGAAAAAGAGAAAACATGGAATAATATACATTAGTTATTAGGCCTAATTTCTCCGTTCATGTTTTCTCCTCTATTAACAATGGGTAACTTTAGAGTCCACACAGGGGACAGCTGTGAGCTAAACAGTTCCAGGAGGACTTTACCCTCTGGTACAACGTTGGGAGGAAGACTTCTAAGGTTTCTTTAAGTGTGAACAAGACGGGGGGAAATTCCTGAGAGAGACATTAAACTCCAATTTTCAAATATTGAGGCTTGATTCAAGCTCCTGCTCATGTCCTAACCTGCTCTCCTTTCACAGACATACCGTATTAATTTTTTTTTTCGCGTGAATTTGAAACTGGTTATGATAGTGTCAGGTCTAGTGATAGCCCATGTCAAGAGAAAACAAAAATAATAGCATGACTATGCATGAGTTTGAGACAGATCCAAAGCAAAATAATCTGTTGAGAATTTATCCTCTCATCCCTCATTACTGCATCCCCCCACCGCTTCATCTGGGAGAGACACTGGTAGAGAGTGGCTGCTGAAGAGATCCACCTCCCTCTTCTCCCAGCACTGCCTCAGGAATGCTTTTCTTCTGGTCCCCTTAGGCCCATGTGTAGACGCCCTCACTGCAGGGTGTGTTTTGCATCTAAAGCAGGCTGCAGATGCTGTCCGCAAAAGCGACCAGGAGGGACAAGAGGGACCAGGACACAAGGAGGCCCCACTGCCATGCCACCCGCCTGGCCTCGGCTCGCTTCGCTGCCACCCCCTCCGCCTCTCCCCCTCCCGCAACACCTCTCATTACCACACTCCCCCTATCCATTCAATGTATTCGACATGCCACCCCTCCATCACCCCTTCCCCTCCATCCATCCACCATTGACCATCCCTCTGCCACCCTCCTAGCACACGCAGTTGTGAGTCTCCTGGGAAACAAGCTCTGGTTGGTATAAGGAGGCATGCTGAGTTTTTTCGAAAGCCACACACATAAGCACAACCACACACACACCACTTCAGAGGATATAGAGACCTGAGAAATGGCATTTGGACAGAGTGAGAGAAAGGAGAGGGAAAGAGAGTGATCACTTCAAATAAAATGGTTCTTTACCATCTTGTTATGCATAGACTTGACATGACTACATTCAAGGGAAATAATTAACAAGTGTATGGCGTACATTAATATTGCATTTGACAGCAGACAGGTGGCTGGCTTGGAGCAGATGTTAGAAGAAAGACCAGAGAGAGAGCCTGGACTGAAAGAGCGGGAGATGCGCTATGATCTTAAGTTTGCGTACTATAAACACAGTTAACATTTAATCCCAAAACTTTGCAGATATTACTTTAAAAATTGATGACATGCATTTAGGGTTCAATAATATATTTGTTGGTCAACAATAGGTATATCTACTAATCCGTAAAGTATTTTTGATACAACAATTGGCTGTGTACATTTCAAGGATGAACTGCAAAATATTCAGCTTTACCAATGTAGGTTACGTAATTTTTATGTTACTGTTAATTGAATTAAAAAGAGTTGTATAGAAAAACAATAAAAAAGTTGCTCTGATAATGCATGAGTGGGATCTATTTTCCTACATTTATAGATTAAAAGATTATTCATGATTGATTCTTAAAGCTGAAAAAATACAGTTTGCCACTCCACTTCTCTTTCTGATACGATGTATGGTAATTCATCCATTACTTTATTCATCCTCCCAGCCATGTGGCCTGTGGACACATGGTGCTGTGGTGCTTTATGTGGTGCACATAAAGCACCACAGTGTGGCCACTCAGGGAGGGTGCAACTGGGATGACGTAACGGTTATTTTCCATCCAACCTCTCCAGTCCCATGATCTGTACCGAACTTAACAAGGTGTGGTGGGGTGTGTGTAGAGTGTTGTAGGGTGAATAATTGTTGCAGCACACTGGTACATTCGAATAATGAGCCTTTTTTTTTTTTTAAACTAAAAAAAAATTTCTCTCAAGTATACACACCTCAGCTAGTTTTAGCAAGTATAGTCCTTGATCCCCAATAACACCGTTATGCTTGTAATGCTGGTGTAATTCACAAGTCTGCCTTAGTCTTTTCCTTTTTCCAGGTGTTACTGCTTCACAATGTGACATATAATTAGGCAGAGGGGTCGACATTAGTGATTACAAATCACAATGCAACAGTTCGGCAAACTTTTGGAAAGGTTCAAGGTGTGAATGAAGACTTAAATCTATAACCAATCACACAAGATATAGCATAAGCCGAGTGCAACACCTTACAGCCTCCTCACATATTGAGCAATACTTTTTAAGGACTTTTGATCATCCTTGTTAATGGCTTTATTTTTCAACAACACAATGTGGAACCATCAAATTCAGAGCACAAACATGAATTCACTTGAGTAATGCCTGGACGGAAGAAATTATTCCTTTATTGTGTGAAACCAAGATGAATGTGGCCGGAGCATCAATTTGTGTGGGTTCCCCTGTTTCCCTCTTGGCTCTAACAGTCACCCTCATTTACAGAGTCATCTGTTAAAATGTTAAGGTCTTTACTCTCCCATTTGCACTGAAACGCACATGGAGTATTCAATAAGACGTGGCTCGATGACCTAGGATGATATGATGCTCATCCAATCATACTCAAAATTCTAAATTACAGTTTGAGCACATTGTGGAGCCCTTTTTAATGTCTGATTGAATGAAAGATTTTGATACAATGGATACTGCAGTAATGAAGCATGACTTACTATATTAATTTAGGGAGTCACGAGGACTCTGGTAGCACCTGGAGAGAACCCACAGAAACACACAGGGAGAACATGCAAATTGTACAGAAAGATCGGACAGAGGAGGATTTGATCCCAGAACCAGGCTCTTAGTAATCTACACATGGCTTTTAATGCTGTACAACCTATTATCGATTGATCAATAGACCGACTATGACAAGTAAAAGTTGGACTATAAGAATTTCTTATGCATGCTTCTTTGCTTCTTAGCACATTGTCTAACATGGAAAACATTTTTATGACGAATTTTAATAGCCTTTACCACCATTGCATATTGTATGTCAAAATAGCTTATTCTTATCTGTAAGGCTATTCATGGTTTGTTTCTATCTATCTTTTTTCCTGATTAATAGCCTTCCAAAATGCAAGAATCATTATTGTCATCTTTCCCAGCATTTAATTTTTTTGTCCTTCCAAAAACTTAATTTGGGAACTACGTAATATAAGTATACTGCTCCCTCTGATGCAATCTAACGATAGAAACACGTGCCCTTTTACATTGAGCAAGCTAGCTAGCTTACTAGCTCGCAGAGACGAGGCTTCATCGTCTACAGAGCCAACGTCCCTCAGCTTCAAATGCTCCAGCATTACTGACATGCTCCACAACAGGCAGATCAGCCTTGCAGTTTACAACATTTTTTTGGCCGTGTTGAGGGAGAAATGCTCCCACACCTTGCCTCGGATGTTTTCTGTCGCGATGGTGCTGCCATGGCGCTAATGTTTAATTCCTTCTTATTACGTGGTGTCGGAGGCAGTGTCCGATGACGTCGCGACTAATCAAATATTAAATTGGTCGACAACTACTTTAATAATTGATTATTGTCGATTATTCGTTGCAGCCCTACTAGCAATAGAATTACAGTTTACATTCTGTACTAATTAACAACCCTCAGGGGTAGAACACCAAACTGGTGAATTTGCATGCTTAGAGCTAGCTTATAGTAAGACTGGTTCACTATCTGAACCTCCTCCAGGCCACACACACTTGCAGACTGCATTGCAGCTAACTTTCGATGGAAATGTTGCTGTAGGTTATCAGAGTATGTCAGTAAACAACCAGAATAGAGCTCATATTACGATGAGCGATTTTTAAATGCTAAAATGAGTTTTAGTTTGCCTAAGCTAAACGTTAAGTTAAATGCTATGTAAGCGACTTGGCACTACCTAGGAGGTCGACTGAATAGCTGGAACGTTAACATTACGTAGCACAAGAAGAAACAGGAGTGCTATACTCGTAAAATTCCTTCACTCCTTCTTTGTGTTATCTTTATCTTTCTACCGCTTTATTTCTCCATGTTTCACGGCGACTACAAACCTCTTTCACTCGTTAAAATGTGGATGAGGTGCGCGAAAGGTCGGGCGGGTTCGCCGTAAAAGAGGGAAGCCTGGGACAAGCTCGCTCAATAGTCTCTCATGGATTTGGGCTGGGTTTGGACATATAATTAGTGCGTTCTCGTTCAAGTCAGGCTGTGTCACGTCAGGGACAGCCAAACGTGGATTTGGTCATGATACCCAATTTAACAAGCTGCTTTTCAAGATATCGTAGTGAAAACCCAGTGTAACAGTATAATAAAAGTAATGTGTTGGCCTATGTAACTTTTCAGTTTTGGATGTGTTTTTTACGTTACATGCTAACCTGCCCGTGCCCCCTGAACACTTCATAGATTGAACATTTACAACTCAAAAGATAAGTCTTGGTTCTATACATTTTTATGTTATAAGTCCTGTTCCTAGAATGGACAAAATCAGGGTCTGGGCAAACTAGACCAACATTAATATCATGGTTCTAGGGCTGGGGGATTCTTGGTAAAATTAGAATCGCTCATATTTTTGATTGGAATTGAGAAAATTGGAATTGCAATTTTCTCCACAATCTTCCCTTTCAGTTAACATCATGTTCCACTTTTTTTAATGGACATGAGTACTTAAAAACTGGTATGCGCTATCCGTGTTTAACACAGATAGATGTATGCAGGCACTAAAGGTTAACGAACCCGACTTGAGTCTGACACAGCTAATACTAGTTGAAGCACAGATTTTTTTATGTTGTCACACACAATGTTGTTATTACCATGATTGCCGCTCGCTTATTTAACCTAATTACCCATGTCAGCAGAGTTAATGACTGTAAAAAGGTCTGTTTTTGCTCTATGCCCTTAAAGCGATGTTTAAACACAACAAACACAAATATTACACACCGTCATCAGCAGTTATAAATGTACAGAAATCGGGTCAGTTTTAAACCTTACCGATTTTAAAACTAAAGAGTTTAAAACTAAGTTTTACTTGATGTCCTCTGTGGTGTAAGCTCAGCTACTACATATATACAATTTCTGCTTTTAGTCATGATGCGTAAGCCTATTTAATTTTTTTATCCATTTCTCTCTATTTTTATGGTTATTTATTTGATTTGGACAATTGTTTCGTGTCTTGCAAGGTTTATTCTAGGATAAAGGTAATTTCGTTTTTTATGTACGGAAATCCATAGAAGGTACCAAATCTGTAAATTAAATCTGAATATGAAAGCATCATGTTTAACTGCCAACTGTGACCAAACCCATGACCTGATAGAGCCAGTCTTGAACACAAACATCATTTTCTAAACATTTGTCCAACCCCAGCCCGAGTTCGAGAGACTATTGATCGAACCTGGCCCAATCCCGTTAGGATGTTTTCTCTATTTCGAACCCGGCTAGGTCCTTCTGGTTACAAAGTGACTGGTTGGGCATCGGTGGGTTATCCCCGTCTGAATGCGCACCTCTTCCGTGTATTTATGTGTTATGTCGCCTGTCGTAAAATCTGCAGCTAAGCTAGCTGTACCTGATGAATTAATATCTACTGAGGGTAACAAAGACGACAGGGGTGATCAGGTAGGTAAAGGATGCAGAGTAAGCATATATGTACAATCTAAGCGCTTTAGCAATCTAACTAAAGCAAACAGTTTGAAGTTTTGGCCATTAGATTAGGTTGTCAAAGAAAACTCCTAGATCACTGTCATTGGCTACTATAGACCTCTGTGCGTTTCAAAGAATGCTCTTAAATCAGATTATTTTAAAGAATTGTGTGACTCTTTAAACCTGGTGGAATTCATTACCAAACCAACCAGGCTAAATCCTAAAGCCCACCATAAATCAACTTGGCTGTGGTTTAACAAATACATCTTGTAAATTCACCTTGGCTGGTTTATTTTGCAGTGATGTTAGTGATCATTGTAAAAAGTAACTCTGATTCTGGATGTTGTATTGGCACGGGAATATTTTCACTCAATCTTCCAGTCTATCTGCAATAAACATGTTCCAATTAAGAAGTTTAGAGTCCATGGCAGGCACAATTCCAGGTTCTCTGACAGAGCCATCTCTTTTTTTTTTCAATTGCTGTCTTCATGAATAGTTAGGGTTTGCGCCAAATTTTGGTTAAACCCATTTCATAAAGTACATACAGTTGATTTTGCAGCAGATGATTACTATTTAAGTGCCCATGAGGGTGTGCATGTGATCTATAAAAGCTGTCTTTGAAAGAATAGCTAGAGTAGAATTTATGTATAACTAACACCTATTTCTCATCAACCTTCCGATCCACTAAAAAACAAGACAAACAAAGACAAAAGGACATCTAGTAACACTAGCGCGCAGCATAGTACTTTGTACAGGCCACCTTGAGAGCCCACTATGTATGAATAGCTGTTGTTGTTTTACTGCTGATTTTTGTATAACACGTTGCATTTTTAAATGTGTGATTAGGTTTCTCTTGCAAAATTGATTTTAGATCTCAATGAGACTCCTTGGTTGAAAAAAGGTAAAGTAAATAAATAAAGAGGGATCAATATTGATCAATATATGACATATATTGAGATATGTTTTCCAGCATATGGTTAGCTTTTTCTCCTTTAATACTAGCACAAGAATATTCAATATGGCTAATGTGAACACTGAAAAATACTCTTCGTCAAAATACAAAGGTTCTCCTCTGGGGCATAAGTTTAGCCACTGGTCATTAACCTCTCCCTCAGGGTCTCCACTGCAATTTTCTATCACCAAAATCTACACCACATAATTGATCATAGATAAAAACATCTCTGAAACCAAACAAGCAGCCTTAAAAGAGTGTTCAAATTAAAATCAAGAATAAGATCTCCATTGGATGGATAGTGTCTAACTAGTTTCCACTATTCCCTTGATGTATTTACTGAACAAGGGGGCAGAGTCGGGATATCACAAGCTTACTCAACTTCATGTCATGGAGTAAATTCCTAAAATTGCTCATGTTCAAAAATCCAAACAGCTCATAATAGAAGGAATTCTTTAGTCAGAGTCAAATGCCATGAAAGGACAAACATTAAAAAGGTCCTGTGACCAAATGGGCAAAGATGAATCCCTGGACATATTTAACATGGCGTTGGAGAAAGACCATGACAAAAGCTCTTGACAACCACAGAAAATATCTATGCTTGCTTTCTGGTTAAGGAGTTGAGCTGTGTAAGTCCAATTTTTTTTTTATTTATCCCCCCCATCTATTTAATGATATAAATGAAATTTTTCTATTTTTAGTTGGGTCTTATTCTTTTCTAAGAATGCCGTTTAAATGTGTTTGTTTGAGTGTTCTGTTCTCTCTCACTTTCTACGATTACAAATGTAAATGAGCAAGTACCAAATCTGGCCCAAAGTGTCTTTTCATTTTTGTGAGACTAATATATTTATGAATGGTCTCTGATATAATAAGCTTTGTAAATTAAAGTCAAATAAAGCCAAAGTGTGTAGACATGGAGTGCGGATATTAAAACTGGGCACTGATGGTAAACAGTTGAGTGCCTTCCTCCATCTTTGCCTGAATAAAAGGAGGGAATAAAACATCTCTAGTTTTCTTGCCGCAATTATAAAGGTAGCAGAGACAATTTGAACAACAGAAGATGTGAAAGAAATTGAAGAGCTTTTTGTTGCCTAGTTTCATTTGACAATCATTGATCAAAACCAGACACGATAGCTAAACCAATAAAATAAGAGGCGAAAGGTAAAGAGTAAAGGAATTGCAAGAAGATAGCAGACCCAATGAAAAAGTTGACTTTGTTTCCCAAAGAGATGCTCTGGCATGCCAACGATCACAGAGAGCCCTCCAGCGTTAAGTGAGTCTGAATAGAACTGAGGGGACATTAAGAGGGCAGAGCAACTTGATTATTGGACCAGAGCAGTACGAGCGTTGTTGGCAGGGCCGACATATTGTTCTTGGAAAGGAGCAGGAGGCTATCACCACCAGGGTCAACCGCTAGCCACGTGCTCATCACTGAAGCCTGCATGAATCATTACATTTCATTCTGTTATGCTTCATCATGGTTCATTACAGACAAACAATTGAGCCTCAAGAGGAGCACCATGCCTACAGGTCCCCAAAGGTGCCCCCCGAGAGAAAAAGAGAGACAGAGAGGGAGAATCCCTGTTCTTTTGAGTGAAAAGGATGGAGGCGGATGGACAAAAACACATTGTCAATGGATTTAAAAAGGAGGCTTATGGCTGCAATGAAAAAAGAAAGAAATGTGCTTTTAAAAGAAGAGAAGAATGAATCTGCCTGCTGATGCACACTCAATGAGTTGACGATAGTGGAACCATAGAAAACAAGCGGAATTGAAAGGGTTGGACTCTGAGGCGAATGACACTTAAGTGTTTGGAAATAACTCACAGCTGCACAATAGAACACCAAAAACAAACTGCAATCTGCCCATGCATAGATGAAAAGACAGGGCCCTGAATAGGAGTGTGACCAAATAGATACAGAGACATTGTCCATTCATAGCAGACGTGGATAAATAGACAGCCGTGAAAATGGACATGAAAGGTGAGATTTTGGTCTGATAAGTGAACCAAACAAAGAGATAGCCCCTAAGACTTTTATAAACAATTACGCTTTTGCATTGCCATAGTGATGCATAGAGTGGTTTACACTTTGAGAAACCTTTCAGCAGGGCCAAACTTAATCATACAGGAGGAACGATGGTATTATTAGAGCTAATCCTAGCTGATGATGTATATGAATAATCCACCAAAATCTAAAAGTGCAAATGCATGGGCACTGGTGTACTTGTAGTTTCGCTCCTCATGAAGCTTTATTTGACATGCCTGCATTCAAGTGTATTTCTTCCTGCATATGTATGTGCGTCAAGAGAGCTGAGTATCAGAACACACTTCTTGTCACTTGCTACTTGCTATATAACACAGACATTTTCCATTCTGTCAGGCAACGAGTACACTGCCTCCTTCTAGACTCAGCCACCACTTCATTAAATGACTTCAGACTTCTGGCAGGGTCAGTGGGAAAAGTCTATATTAACCGTGTGAGAGATCCACAGGGTGACCAACAAAGGCCATAGTTGTTCCTCTATGCTGGGTCCTTCTCAGGGGAATTCTGGGTTCTAACGGGGTCCCCCTTTGATGGACTCTCTACCCCTCATTTGTGTATTACACATGCTCTTCTTTTTGCCTTTCACTCTCTCTCAGATCTCATATTAATAGTGAGATAACTACATGAGGTTTCAGTTTGCTGACCTTTGCTCTACTTTTTAGGAAATGGTGCTGGGATTGTGACTTAATGTAAAAGAGCTAGTATAAGCCAGCCACAGTGGAGAATAAGGTGCATGTATGCATTTGTGTTGGTGGGTCACAGTTATGACACGATTATACAGGATCAAGCCAAGTTTTGGGTTGCATGAGTGGGTGGATCAGAGGGACTGTATGTGTTTGCAGTGAAGGCTAGGGATTGATGTCTCCTCTCACGGTCCAGTGTGATGGTTGGCTCATTTGTTTACAGAAGGTTCAGATGGAGACAGTTGGACAGTGGGAGAAACTGGCAGCGGAAATAAGGTGTTAAATGTTCCTCAGTCAGGTCATAGATCTGAGACTTCTGGGATCAGATGAGAAAAGGAACTAGTGGACCAGCCACAATTGTGCTCAGGAGTTATGCAGTTTCACCTCAGCCAGGGAGTTCATGAAACATTTGTCTATGTGAAGGATTACACAAACGTGGTAGGATGGTTGGGTATATGACAGGGAATAACCCATTACATTTTGGAGATTATCCGGATCAAGAGGCAGATACATAAATCTGTTTTCCCTTTCTTTAGAATTGCAAGATTTTTTTTTTTCAACACTTCTGTCTATTATTCATAATCTACTGGTTCAAATTTGATAAAACTAAGGAAAGGGTTTGGGCATTTAGCAAGGAAGAACTCATTTAATGTTGGGCAGAGTCAGAATTTTTTTTCTCCCTAATCTTAACATTGCAAGACTTTGGAGATTACCATTCCTGGATGAGAGCCCAACTTGAAACCAGTTCTTAGCTTTTCCATTGTAGAAGATACAACCTTGGTCGAACAAAAAGGGGTGTTTAAAACAAATTAAAAGGAAAATGGGCTAAAAGCAAGAACCAGTAACGTCCGGAGGTGGGGTAATTGTAGCAAACCAAAATATTTTGTCTGCTATTTTCACCATAAGAATAAAAAAATACTTGAGGCCAGCAGGGAGGCTCATTTTATTAGGATCAGTGACCGGCTGATCAGTCTAAATAAGGCTTATTCCATGCATGTTACACGCATGTGCCGAACAATGTTTCACATAACACACACCCTGACACCAAGTATGCAACACAAACTTGCATTTCGTAACACCAGTAGGTTTAAAATAAGTTGCGGAGGAAAACCCCCAAAAACTTTTGAGATAACTAACATAATCAGGCACTTAAAAGTTTCAAGAAGCTTACGTTGGCAGTGTGGCTAAAGCTAGCGAGAGCGTGCTGTATGTTTGTATGTACATGTATATAAGCCTTCAATTATGGTTTTAAAACTCTTCAAGAGTTGTCCAGTCAGAATTTATAAAAGTTGGGGATCAGAATCACCATGAAAAATTCCAACTGCCCACCTTTAAAAAAACCTCTACGTCCTTGATGTAGCTTATCATTATAAAGTTCAAATAAAGCAGTGGAACCATGGCGGTGAAAACCATTGAAGCAAATACAATGCACACACGTCAATGAAAAAAAACTTGAATGATAACACAAACGTTTTTTCTATCGCTAATGCTGCACCTCATTTCAAATATAATGTCCAAATGTAGGTCAATTGAGCTTGTGGGAGTGAGCCCCGGACATGTTGTTTGTTAACAGACAGCTTCTGTCTGCAGTAGGGGAGCCCACAGTGAGAAGTGGGAATAGGAGCCCGTTTTTATCCTATCAATTAAGTGAAAATGAATCATCTGAAATATGAAGTATACCATGTATTATCGCATACTGTAAACACTGAATGATAATCTGATCTGAAACTATTATATCAAATGGCTATTTGAAATAATAATAGTAAGCCAACTTCATAAATGCTACACCTCTGTCATAATGAAATACATCTGCAGATTGTGATGACGGGTTGGAAAGGGAGGTTTGCCCGGGACACCACACAAGCTAAAACAGCCTCTAGACATATCGATGGAGAGAACGGATCAATAACGAACTGAAGATGTTGGAAATAAGTAAAGAGACTCAATCGAGACCCTCGGCAAAGCAACAAGATTCGTCAGAATCGAACCCTGTTCATAAAGTTCAAAACCTGGTCCTCAGTTAAAGAGGGGCATCCAAGAAACAAAACTCAACAACGGCAGAAGACGATAGTGGATGATACACTATTCCAAAGATCAACAGAAACTGGTAGGTTTTATTTTCCACGTATAGTGGCCCTCTCCCAAATAGAAGATCTGAAGGCAAAAAGACTCTGACCCCAATTTGCTCCCCAGGTGCTTCAAAGGGGCTACCCACTGCTCCCTCAGGGATGCGTCAAATGCAGAGAAATAATTTAACTTTGTTGTACCGTGTATAACTTTATGTTATTAATAAAGGATAAATGAATATTGTTATCCTTTATTAAAATCTTATTAAGTGTTATTTCATATCTTCTGTGCACAGGAAAAGAGAATCGACAATAATGAAGAGCTGCTGTGATATCTGGAGAGGACAGAAGAGAGATTCTTGCAACAGAGCTGAAAAAAACAGGCTACATGGAAGTGTCAAGATATTTTATTAAAAAACTTCATTGTACTGATTTACACAAAACTTTCACAATGTTATTACCATAGTAGTTCTTGAATGATATAAAGAATGTTGTTTCAAGAATAACAAATTATGTGAATGAACAGGTCTGCTACAATATGCTTCATTAATAGAGAAATAACAGTACTTATAGTATAGATTCAAAAGGTTGTATTCCAAAACTTGCAGGGGTGCTACAAAACAGTTCATTCCTCCTGTTAAAGTAGACCGTTGATTATGCCTCTAATTAATATTAAATTATAGCATCAATAAAGCTTTAATTTCAAAGTAACCAAACAAGACGCCAATTGTTAAGATGACTAGAGGTTCACCAGTGAAATTGACCCTATGTTCTTAACAGATGTTCTGAAGGACACAGCCGTTGAGTTTCAGGCCATCAGCTGTTAGGCTACCTGTAAGAATAAACAGTTGGTGGATCATTCATTCATTTATTTAATTAGAACGCGATCGGCTGCATTGAAGTTGCTGCTGTGTGGGTAGCTTAATGCTGAAGCTAACAGAGGCTAACGTTAGCAACTTACATTCAATATTAATAAAGTGTCAGGGTGTTGTAGGCCCTTACCTTTCTTCTCCGGTGTAATCGCTGTCCACAGCAGTCAAAACAAACAGATGAATCCACTACAGCGGTCCTATTTGGAAATGCAGTCACTTATTCCATCAGCTCCAACTGTAAAGAGATGCCGCCGCCATTGCTGTTGTTGGCCTCAGCGAAAGTGTTGCTAGGGGAGCTGGGATGTTTACAATACCTAAGAAGCGACGCAATGACATGGCCCTTTAGCCGATGGGAAGCTGAACCGCTTCTCAGGTGTTTCAAGGTGTACACCTGGTAGAGTCCCCAGCCCCGAACCAGCCACCTTGTTCTTTTTCTAGGAAATGAGGAGGTGGAAGTGGGGGATGTGGCATGGAGGAAATAAATACTGTTTCTGAGAAAACTTTCATTAGCAAAATATTGTTGTTGTTGTTTTGTAAATAGGTTGACACTATCAATGAAACTAATCAGTTCCACATTCTTAGAATGTGTTTTCATAGTTAAGGAGGTCATATTATGGGGACCAAAGATCATGGAACTATTGCTTTTAGCTGCCATGACATAATTGGAAACTGAACTGCCTTGGTGGAGGTTTATGCTGTCTAGTCTAATTTAAAGTGAGGAGATAATTCTAGAAACAAAATTAAAACAATATTACCAAAGTCTGTCCAAAGCAGGAAGACAGAGCAAAGTGACTCAAGGGAGAGGAAAAAACTTGGATCAACGTTTAAATCAAATGGAATGGATTGTGGTATTATTGGACTTTTTAAATCTGTTATTCCAGCTCTACCATGGTTTCTTTCAGCTGTGATAACACGATACTCAAAAAAGTAATTAATGACATTTTGAAAATAGTATACATCACTAATAATCAGTCAAGAAGTATGATTTGATGATCTTACAAGGAGCTAGCAAATAAGACAAAGTTTAAGCAGATAAAACCACTATTAAATCCGCTATTTATAGGTAAGTGGAGATTTGGGCATTTATTGGCAAGCCGATTGATTGTTAAGGGTTGGATAATATTCCTATCACCGGTCACCGGTTAATCAGTCTCATTCTGTGCTGGTTACACGCAAGAGCTGCACAATGGCTGGTATTGCACACATCCCACCTCAACACACACATGAAGCATGACATAAACTGCCTAAAACATGTTATCCCCAGCGTGGAATATTTTAAACTAGCAAAGAAAAAACAAAGCCTACAATTTACTACCTGTAAGGCTATACACTAAGTCAGGGCAGAATAACGCAGACAGTGTTTGGTACAATAAACGTTAACAGACACTTATAAAGTAATCAACCCCAAGATAACAAAGGTTTTATAGAAGCTGAAGTCATCAGAGTGGCTAAAGCTAGCAACAACACAAATATATTTACATATATATTTCTATGTCTAACACTATCTATGGGTAACTCTTTCAATGTTACATTCATATTTCAATGTTACGACATACACTGCTAAAAAAGCAGTGTGAAAAATTAAATGAAAATTAAATGAACACTGTATTATCATGTTTTTTTTTAGCAGTGCAGATAGGTAACACTGAAAGTGTTGAAAGATTTTGAATATTTCCTACAATGGTGAAAGATGGTTAACTTTAGCACTTTAGGATTTGATCCAAATGTAAAGTGCGTTGTAAATTAAATGTATTATTAATATTATTATTATTATTATTATTACACTCGTAATTTTTCAATCTTAATTTGCACAAGAAAAAAGTTTACTGCGTCAGAGATGTGGTGTTCACAAGTTGGACATGAGTTGTACAACATGGTGAAAACATCATTGGGGAGCAGTGGGCAGCCGCTGTGAAGCACCTGAGGTGTCTTGTTGAAGGACATGTACTGTCCAGGGTTGGAACTGAACCCCTTATCTTCTGATTGTGACGACTGCTCTAACCACTAAGTTAAAGATGCCCTTAACACTGTAAATATTAAGACTTTGAGTGTTACCTACAGAGGTGAAAGTTGGTCACCATAAGTTTTCAATCTCATTTTGCACAGGAAAAAGTTTAGTATGTCGGATATGTGGTCTTCAGTTTCACTGAGGAAACATGGGCTTCTTCAGTCAAGACTCAACCTCAAATGTCTTCCGACTGGACATGCACCATAGATTTGGAACTTATCTCTTCATTTAATTATTGTTTTTGGTGCCTTTCTTTACAGGGGACAACACAGGGCCGTTCTTTATCAATAAGGCATCCAGATGCACCAACAATTTACACACAGGAAACCTCATGTGTACTAATGGATGAGGCTCCGGAGACTAAAGCTGGCACGTTTACATAATTACATGTAGTGTGTGCAAATGCCACGTAATCAAATAGCCTTGAGTGATCCCAGACATTTTGAACAGGAAGCATATCTTTGTTGGCATAAGTAGCTCCAACAATTTGACCAACAAGTTGCCATAAAATGTTTGGTATGGCAAATGGGAAAAATTCACGAGCTCAGACTTTTTAAATGACAAAAACTTATGAATCAAATCAGTTATAACTGAAACCATTATATCATAACCTCAAGTTCAACACAGCAAAGTAGCTCCTCAGTGTAACATTAACCAGAACGGTTTGGGGATATTGTGTGTGAATGTCTTGCAACATAGAAAAATCCTGTTTCTCTACAAAGTCAGTTTATAGCTTAAAACACACACTTTCACGTAGCGGCGTCACTGCAGAGAGGTCATCAGGGCTGCAATGAATAATCTACATAATCCAAAAAAAGCTATTATGAAATTAGTTGTCCACGAATTTAATAGTTGATTGGTAGGTGACATCCTCGGACGCCGCCTCTGACTCCATGAAGTAAGCAGTAGCGCAATGAGAACACCATCGCGACAGAAAAAATCTAAGATGTGGGATTTTTGGCCACAACACTGCCAAAAATGTTGAAAACTGCAAGATTTCCAAAGCTGACCTATCCTGGCGTGGAGCACGTCAATAATGCTGAAGCATTTGAAGCGGAGGACCGTTGGCTCTCTAGATGATTGAGACTCGTCTCACTAACCTAGTTAGTTAGCTAGCTAGCTCAATGTTAAAGGGTATGGACTTCACGTTTAGCCAACTATTTTGAAATTTAGTGAATTGTTAATGAGGTCAAGAGAACCAAAAAACTATCATAAAATGATGATGATACTCTTCACGTTACAAATGTGCCCTACGTTAAAATCATACAAGTTGCTTCGCTCATGGAGACGAGAGCGCATGTTTATAATGTCGGTTGCATCCAAATTGCTTTTAGCAATTAAGCCTAATGTAGTTGTTGACAACAGAATTCACAAGTCACTGAAGGATTTTTATCCTTTTATTATCCTAAATTTACATGGATGTTTGATTTGATTCTAGAGAAACTGCTGTGTATATATATATATTTTTATATTTATTATTTATTTTATATAGTTGTATATATATTTTATAACAGCGGAGGACTACATTCCAGTTCAACAAATATAATGCTGGCTACTAACCTGTTTGGTTTAACAGTTTTTTATAAAAGCAGTAAAGATTCATTAACAGACATATTTTGTAAAGAAGTATTCATCGTAAATGTCTTTATTGTTGTGCCTTAAGCAACCTAAGCTAAATTCAAGAGTTTATAGCTAAATAAGCGCCATTTAGTAATTGTGCGATTTGTCTACCTTTACCTTGACCTCTATTTAGCCAGGAGAAGAAAAAAAAATCATAATTCAATAAGTCGATTCAATAATCCGTGAATTAATCGACTATCAAAATAGTCAGAAAAGATTTGAGAATAATGATGAATCGCACACTAGAGGACATTCTTAAGAATATTGTATTGGAGGGAGCGATGCACAATGTAATTTGCTCTCCCATGCAATCGTTTTGCAGTAAGATTTGATCGTGCAAACGTCTCCACAGGATGATTTGATTAATTTCTATCACTTATGCGAGTAATACCAGAAATACCAACGTGGTATCTAAACGTTATAATATTAGATTTGCACCTACTCGCAGCATTTGAGATGCCCAGTCAGAATTTGCATCCACTCGTGGCTTTCAATGTTTGGTGTGAACGTAACATCAAGGGCTGGAGTGTTTAGAGTAATATAGCAGCCTTATCATCATATTCCGTGATGCATCCCTCTAATAAATGTAAATTGAGAAACTGGGTCTATAATACCAGACGATCTAAGCCCATCATCCCTCCTTGAGTACCCTCCTTGAACCCTCCTCAAGATCAAAATTTCCCCGTCAGCATCATCATCCTTGGACCACGCCCCAGATCTCAAGTAGCACACATTTCCATCTGATGTTGTTGATCGCTGCTCCCGGTTCTTGGATTATGAATGAAGAAGCCGCCCTAGCAGGGCATCAGCTATTATTTGACCGTAGTGTAAAAAAACATTGACCAGCTTACATAAACAAGTAAAAGTAACATAAACAAAACGGTCAATGATGTCACAATATGTTCCTTTTAAAAACTTAGATAACCTAATGTCTGATATCTGACAACTTTACAATATGTCATATATTATTCTCAAATACTTATACTATTAAGATCAGCTTAAAACAATGGCGCATTGACCAAGCCAAGATTTGACCTAGAGCATTCTAAAGTCCCACAACTAATAAGTGGCCTCAGACAGACTGTTGAGCAGTGACAGGTGGGAAGAAGAGAAAAAAAAATAGTATTTAGGAGAAGAACTTCTGTGTGACCATAAAACATGATTATAGCCTAATCAGCAATTTTACTCATGTACATGGACAGAAGATGGATATATAGACCCAGGTACACACATCAATGATCTGGAAGTCATTTTTCAATACCCCTTTCCCCTGGTACGCACTCACACACACACAGACATAAACTTATCCTGTAAAAATCAATCGGATGTGTCGAGAAAAGTGCAAGACACAGGAAGTAAAGAGGATATGCAGGTAAAAGTCAATCAGCTGCAGTGACACAGCTTTATATATCGTGGCTAACATCGACAGTGTACTTTACCCAATCTAGTGGATTTATCTGTTCTAATTAAACAGGAAACTGGTGAGGGCCATAGTGACAATGTCTCTATTTTTACAAGACAAAAGACCAATTACCTTCTAGAATTGTGTCAATGCTGGGAATTGAAGAGGATACGCCAGATATTAAGTAGATATGATGAGATAACTTTTATTGACGTAAAAATGGATCCCTTCTGCCTCCTTTTTCAGTGTTACCATCTATCCTAACACTAGTATTAACCTTTTCTTAAGACTTCTAAATGGACTGTACTTATATAGCACCGTTCACATCTTCCTGACCACTCAAAGCATGCCTTAACACGAATCTAAGATGAATTTGCCAAAGACCATCAGACAGCTTGTCAGCGATGTATCAGGTCTCAAGATGGCCATCTGTGCCCGGGAAAGAGGGATGGAAGATGGGGTACAGGCAGTAGCGGGGTCTCCCAATCCAAGCATTCCCACAACAGAGCCGCTGGGGAATGGAGAAGGATGAGAGGACACAGCAACAGCCTTGACCTGAGTTAGTACTTTAACACTTCACTCTGCGGTTGTTAATAACATTTTTATGAATATAATTTTAATTCACTCGGTCAGATGTGTTGGTCAGAGATCCATTGAAGCCAAGAACGTGAATTAATAAGTCGTGGTGAGACTTATTTATTTTATGACATAATCTTTAAATAACTGAGGACCAGTTTCACAAGATAATGAGACATTAAATTGGTACCGTGAGCAAACTGCACGTTTACTTTTATGGTTTCTGTTTATCAGAGATCAGGAGTGTGGCCTGGTGGCATCTTTACAACTGCATTATCTGCTCTTGGATGAAATCGCCGGATCAAGGAGATCATTATTGATCAACGCATCAGTTTGTACTTCAATCAAGAGCTAACACATCACATTACAGTCAGGTCAATCCTTATCATTTTTGCAGAAATAATTAACTTGTGACATTGAAATGTTGACATTTAATAAATAATGCCAGCATGTCCGCTTTCGGCTTACAAAGAAAAAGTAACTATTTTCTTGCGCCAACACAAAATAGTTTTATTTGCAAATGTGCGTACTTCGGCCAAGCTGTTAAATACATTGATAGAGTTTCACCCACACCCAACTGTGAAACAGAACATAAGTAGAATGCAGAGAGCAGAACACTACTACCATCATTATTTCCAGAAGAAATAATGTGACATGATCTTTATCTTTTGCTCGTAATGGTGAGCTCGTAATAGTGGATAGTGTTTTATATATAAGCAATGGACCAACCTCCAATTACCTTAAAATCATCTCGGCATTGATTAGTACAGGAATAAGATATTAGTACAGGTAAAATTACTTGTCATGACATCATCCCACTTCCAAGTCACATAAAACTGCGTGTCTCAGTGGAAACTACAGAAAACAAAATCCGTAGTAGTAGTAGGAGGAAAAAGAGGTGGAAGTAGTAGTGGATAACTAATGAAAGGTTCATGGGTACCAAAAGCTAATTGATTTATGGTAAGACCGAAGGCCATCCCCATGATTTCCAACCCAACAGAAGAGTTACTGCTATTGCCGGTTCTGATAGAAAAGTGTCAGAACACACAGCGCATCACTGTTTTGGTGGCAAAAGAAAAACCAAGACCTGTCAGACAGATCATTTAATACCATGGCTGATCTGTGTTTACAACCACATAGATTTTATCACAGGGACAGAAAAATATTATTTACTCTCTTGAATCGCAGATGAGTTGCTACATCTACTAGCCTGACATTGCATTTGATCTGCACTTATTTCTAAACACTGTGACCTGCAACCATCCTGGTGCACGGTATGCACAACTGACCACACTATCTTGTATAGTGTCACATTCATTAACCAAGAACAGTAATTAAATTGTGATTTTGATGGACCTAACCACATAGACCCACGCATAAATACCAAAATAGACATTTTGAGAACAAACATAAAGTTGTTTATCCAAACACAAAAGCATTACTCTGAGGTTCAAAATAGTCCACAACAGCAGAAGCCCGAACCAGAGATGTCTAGAAGGGTGGACTGAGTCAGGCCCAGTGAGAGACCTCCTCCGCCAGCCTGGATAAACACAGTTAACTGAAGAACTCAAATTGTTTCTCCTGCTGTAATCCCACACACTAGAACCTCTGTGCAGAGATGAGTGTGTGTTTATATGTAAGTGCCTCGGAGAGACCGTCGGTGTGTGCTGCATTCAAGATTTTAACCACTGAGCTACAGATGCTGGATGCATCCTGCAGCTATTTTCCATCATAACATGTTTAATATCAGCCACATATCAGCATACATGTGATAGCCCAGTATGGTGGTCATCCTACATGATGCCAGAGCTACACAAAGCTAACCTTTCACTGGAGACTTGTCATCAGGGGAAGTTTACTTTCAATTAACATACACCGCCAAAAACATTCACACACACAGCCGCTAACCTTCAAGTGACTCCCAAGCATCCTGCACCATCCACCACATTACACAAGGAGATTCAGAGCACAAAATTAAGGAATAACATCAGCCAACAACATTGCTCAGTTCTTTTCACTGTGGGGTTTCCCTCTTAAGAAATATTTTGACTTTCAAAATGCTACATCCTTCCATACTACATACCATAGAAGCGTTTTGAAAGGGGCTCTCTGTCTCTGATAGGCTTATTTTTCCTTTTTATCAGTGTTCCTTTCTTTTTCCCTACCGTGTCTGCAGTCTCGTAGGTTTACATTTGCCATAGTGTGTGAATGCACATAAAAATCCACATACCCCAGACACTCTACATTCCTACCTAATCCACATTCACCCTCTATCTGAACCACACTCTAGATTGTTTTTTGCTTCTTGAATAAACTTCCAAGTTGAGGTCAATCTTTGGGGTCACATGGGCCTGCAGAAGGCTATGAAGCCTGACTTGTAAGTGACATAGGCCTGAGCAGCTTTTTAGTTTTCTCTCCGCAAGTCTCACATCCCCGTTCATGTGAGAGCTAGAGGCTATTGAGACTTGGAATAAGTGGCTTTTCTAAGAAGTCAGAAGTTACCAGTTATCTATTTTTTCTGGTTGGTTGTTGGTTTTAAATTAGACTCCAAACGTATTTTTGTAACTCTGGCATTGAATCTATGCTCTGACTGTCTAAGGCAGTTTAGCCCTTCAAGACATATTGATATTATGAAAAGGGTGGTAGCAATCCGTGACAGGCAGGGAAGAAGAAGGTTCACTGCCTCAATTACTGATTGTACAAGCTGATTAGGGATGGGAATCACCCCTCAAGAGTTTTATGGACTGAATATCAAAAAATCTCAAGACTAGAGAGCAGGCACAAATGCTTCGACAGATTCAAAATGCTGTTCACTCATACTCTTATCAGTAAGTCAGTGAGTTAAATCCAAGTTTTGCAAACAAATGATAGCATTCTTTTAAAGCAAACATTGTCAACAGCTTCTAGTTAGGTTTAAAGGATTATGTAGAAATATCTCGTAGAGAAACAACATCCTTCTCAATGCAGGTTTTAGAAGTATGTTGATAATGTATCGATATTAGTATCCATTACAACATCCAGTCATAAAAGTAATGCAAAATCTTAATTTCAGTTTAGATGTATGCTCTGCTGTCCCATCTATAGCCCTAAAACTAAAGTTGGCACTAACACAGAGCACCAAGTGTAACTTTAGGCCATTCAAGTTCATCAATATAACTTTTCTGCCCTCTAGTGGTGCCGTAGGTTAGCAGCTGTATATGATCAGTTTTGAAGATCAAAACCAATTATCTCTAGCACTGATGGTGTACTGATATCTACGTTCCAAACTATTTTAGTTTTTCTCAGTTTATTATTTAAAAAAACAAACACATTATAGTTTTATGAAAATACTAGTAATGCATTTCCCTTCGTTACTGCTAGAGCTTTCTGCTATGTCAATTAATATCCATGCTTGCAGTTTCTGTAATACTAATCCTGAGGGCAAGAGGGCTGGAGTATATCCCAGCTGGCAGAGTACACCCTGAATAAAATCTGAACATTACTATAAATTTACTTTGTTTTTGCACTAACTTGTCAACGGTCATGTACGAGACATACCTTGTATGACAAGTTCATAGAAAACAATAATGCTTCAGCAGACATGATTTACCCCAAAACAAATATAAGTTATGTGGATGTAAACTAATATATATATTAGTGTGTGTGTTTATATATATATATATAAGATAAGATAAGATACGATAAGATAAGATAACCTTTATTAGTCCCACAATGGGGAAATTGCAGGGTTACAGCAGCAGAGCATGTTACAGAATACAGAATACAGAATAACAGAATAACAG
>VRLP01004105.1:0-53561 GCA_009660295.1 Lophius piscatorius
TAGATAGCAGTTATTCCTTAAACATAGGGACATTCATAGATAGCAGTTATTCCTTAAACATAGGGACATTCATAGATAGCAGTTATTCCTTAAACATAGGGACGTTCATAGATAGCAGTTATTCCTTAAACATAGGGACGTTCATAGATAGCAGTTATTCCTTAAACATAGGGACATTCATAGATAGCAGTTATTCCTTAAACATAGGGACATTCATAGATAGCAGTTATTCCTTAAACATAGGGACCTTCATAGATAGCAGTTATTCCTTAAACAGTGAGTTACGCCAAGGACCATGTTAGTTATTATTCACGTTAATTAGCCTGACTGTTTGCATAAAAACAACTTCATGGATTTTCCTGGAACTTGGTTGCAGGATAGAACATTTTACTCACAAAATCCCATAAAGTTTTTGAATGGATAAATGGATGAATTAAAGGAATTATTTCACTTTTGTAAACAATGTGAAATAGGACATTTTTTCCACCAATGATTTCTGCATATCCCCCCAAATATTATGCAAAAACTGCATTCAAAAAAATTATTTTTCCAAGCAAGTATTTCATTAAGTATTATATTGACATTTGAAATTTTTATTTAATTTTATCACTTAGGATCAATGGAAAGTGTCTGATTAAATTCAACGTTTTTTCTATCATGTTGAGTCAACATTAATACTTTATTATGATTATCTTCATCTGATTTATTTACATAAATGCAAATATATACCTAAAACAAATGTGCTCATTGAATTATTTTTTATAAAGTTGAGGGAAACTTTTACACTAACAAAATGTTTTTATTTAAGAGATTATGATTCAAAGGTTATACATAAAAGTAATGGAATTCAAATAAGGTATTTTCTCTTGTAAATTAATCAGCTTCAAATTATTCACATGGGTTCAGCAAAATAGAAAGATACTGCATCAAATGCGACTCTTTATACCGACCCTCGTCATGACGTTGGACGGACACTTTATGAGTAAATAAAATACGTAATACTAATGATATATTTGTGTGTTACCTCCATTGAAAAGGCCAGCGGTGTGCACCATGGGGTCCTTGGCTTTGATGTCACCCATCAGGTCACCCACTGTGGTCAACATGGGCGTAAGGGTGAAACGACACTTCTGACCTGTAGGGAGGCGCAGAGAGAGGACCGGACGACCGAAGCTGTAATGTAGAGACACATCTGAGAGAGAGAGAAAGATATGGTTGGAAAAAGACTGATTTCAAAATGTGTATAAAATCAGATGTTTCCATCGTAACAACGAGAAAAAGCACTCAGAGAGCGAAAAACCTCCGTCAAGGCGCAGCAGTCAGGATGAAGTAAATGTCTTTATGGAGGTTAATCTCCTGCAGATTTCTCCATTAAAGTCTGAGTTATCACCAGCCGCTAAATCTACCAACAAACTCCAACAAACTCTTTCAGTGTCTCTCAAATACTCTGGAGCAGTTCATTTTCCTTCCACTTCCACGTCTCTGCTCAGCGCACTGAGCCCCTAGCCCCTCCCACCCAGCAACCCCGTTTTTCATTTTCTTCATGTGAAAAAAATAACGAAGATGATATAATAATTCAAGCTGTCATTATTTTGCACAGACTGACAGAGAATGCACCGTGTAAAATCCTCCCCTTCTTTTCTTTAGAGGCGGATGTATGAAAGTGGTTCAGCCAAACCCATTGGGTTTACTGTTCTTCAGGGTTTTCACACTTTGCTTGCACAAATTGTTCCTTTTAGCTGTATAGAAGTCCACAAATTGAGCGTCCATCCCATTCAAAAAGGCTCCAGAGCATCGATCCATATTGAGAGAAGATCCCCAGATCTGGAAAGGGGTCAGCCTGATCGGGAGTTTCAGTCCTTCAGTTCCCACATCAGTCAGTCTCCCTCAGCTATAGCTGACGTGTTTCTCAGTCCAGGACCACCGACATCCACCCTGCTCCTCGGAGTGACAGCCCTTGTGCTGCGGGGCGTGATGCTGAGACCTGGTGTTGTGCTGTCCTGGAAATTTGATCTGCTTGACGGCTTGGATCAAAAAAGTTCCATGTTTTAAAAAGCGCTTGCTAAGTTTGAAGTATTGCACAGTTTTAAAAATCTGAAATCCAATGAAACCAGTGCGGTGTCTAGTCCCAGACCGAAAGCTCTCCTTAACATGCAACATGTCAAGACTCTCCACACCACATCCCCAGAATCTGTGAGGCATTTTTGTATTAACTGTGGTCTAAAGGAAGCTATTCTGCTTTCTGTGTCAGACCTTATTCCCCTTCTTCTTTGGGCAAGAACCGTCACGCTCTGAGGCACCCAGTGTCACCTGTTCCAGAACAAATCTACTTGTAGCCCTTGTGTCAGTCTTTTAGGTGGCTCCAAGCAGACCAACCTGCCGCAAAGCAGATGCAACAAGGTTAACGATTAGTTCTCGGCCTCGATACGACATTCGCCGTGTCAAACATTTCCATTTATTTAGCCTCCTGTTATCTGTTCTACCAACCATCCCAGTCTTTTTGAGCTTTGGTCTCGTTGCCAACATACACTCCAGTGTTTTCTGTTCCAGCTTAGCATCAATGGCTGCCCTTATTTCACACAACATGGGTTCAATAGTCAGTGCATACGGCGTTCCCGAGAGGGCAGCACTGTCGGACCCTCCAGAACAAATCTACCCTCTGGGCATCGAGAGTTGTTAATGACATCGAGAGTTCCTAAAATCCTTCCATGTCGCGTCGCTCCTGGAGACGCCTCAAATCCACTGCTGAAAGTGTGCCGCTGCCTGCCGAGCGCACACGTTTCTGCGAGTGTGCTGCATCCAACTTGTTAACGAGTTGTCCTAATGTAGTTGTTGACTACAGAATGCACAAAGTACTGACTGTTTTTTTTTTGTTTTCCTAAATTGACATGGATGTTTGATTTGATTCCACAGAAACAACTGTATTTTTATTTAGGTATATTCATTTCTATTATCTATTAATACCTTTTATTCACCTTTCTTATCAGCAGAGATGTGATGCAACATGAAAGAACTAAAATACAGTTGAGGAAATAAACTGTTGGTATAGTAACCTGTTTGGTTTAACGACTGTTAAACCAAACAGGTTACTATACCAACAGTTTACTGGTATAGTAAAGCAGTAAAGTTAATTAAAAGACAGTTTGGCAAAATAAGAGCCATTGAGTAATTTTGAATTTATTGTTATTTAACCTTTATTTAACCAGGAGAAAAAAAAAACTGCCTAAAAGATCTTCACCATCTCCTTTCAGAACTCTTGGTAGAATTCCAAGCTGGTGTGAACTTAATGCCGTGCGTCACCGTCACTCCATGATGGAACACCGGCCTATTCACGCACCAACACAACTACAATACATTCTCTATTCACAAAATGTCCTGACAAGAAGCCAAAGATAGAAAAAAACATTATAAAATAAAAAAATAAAAAATATATATATATATATATATATATAAATAAATAAATAAATAAATAAGAGAGAGAGAGAGAGCTTTCAGAGACATTTTGTACCCCAATACAACAAGAATTATGTAACCGACTTTTCCCAAAATCAAACCAGTCCTTCCTTGCACTGCGTTATATGTGGGTACAAAATCTAAAAATGATCCATTATACAGTTTTCAGTTGCGTAAACTGAAAACTGTATAATGTGCACTGAGCCCCTAGCCCCTAGTATAATGTATGTTGGAGCACAAAACAATGTTTGTGTGTTTGACTTTGGGTACACTGAACTTCATTCATTCATTATCTGTAACTGCTTATCAATCGGATAGAAATATTTTTCTGTCAAAGTCACTTCCGGCCACATGGTTGGATCTACGAGCAATTCATTTGGTAGAAGAGGTAAAAGAGGCTTTACCTTTAGATGGAGGTTGATCTCTGTAGCTACAAAAACCCCGGACAGACCAGATGGAACCAGACTGAGGAAGAGGAAAAAAAAGTGAAGGTTAATACACAGTTGTCAATGATAATCCGGGATTTTGACCAAATGGATAACCTTTGTGTTTTTTTATCCCAGCTGAGACAGCATGACCCTAACCCTGACATGGGAGGTGACAGGAAATGAAAACAGGCTTCCTCTGAGTGAAACAACAGAGGTAACACTGAACGGTAGCAGTAGCTGGTGGTGTAAGCAGTGAAACATGTGTAGTAGTAGTATACCTGCAGTAAAAAGAGTTTTCACGTGGACAGTAATGTGCAATACTATAAAAACCAGGGGTCTACACAGGAATCCCATGTCTGATATAGAACCAGAAAAATCAGGAACAAGTCTATGATCAATGTAAAATAATGATAGATGAAATGAAAAAAAATAATAATAAAAATTATAGAAATCAAATCAGCATATTATTAAAAAAAAATTAAAATTCGAAGTCACTAAATACGATAAACAACAAAGTGACATTATGAGGATGGAGAAAGTTGTCATAAAAGGATTTTGTTTATGAAAAGAAGTAGGCCTGTAGTTCCATCATTAGCACAAAAGTCTGTAACCAGCGAAGGCCACCGCGTCTGTGACCCACAGACGGAAGGTAGGGGCTGGCGGACTTTAGGCGTTAAGATAAGAAACAAGGGAAATCAGGATGTCGGTTTTTGAAGACGACGTTCCCCAAAACAGAGTGATCTTTAAATGTCAAAATGTGCCTCTAGAAGCACATTTAAACACGGAGCCTCGGTAACCATGTGATGTTTTCAGGAAAAGCTCAGATTAGCTGCTGAAGAATCGTATTTCCTGCCGTGAGCTGACTTCTGGAGCGAACAGACAGAAAGGGCGCGGAGAGCAAACGTGTGAAAGTGTTCAACTCACCGTGTTTATTCTGGCAGGAGGACAGAATGTGAACCGGCAGAGGAACCTGGACACAAACATGCTGAAGACGGAACTGAACACCTGAGATTACTGTCGGTGTGCAGAACCGCCAAGGAGGAGGAAATACTGGAATGTCTGAAATGTTAGGAAACCAGTAGTGACAAGTTTGGCGGAAGAGGGGCGAAGAAGTTAACCCTCTCCTGACTCCTCCACAGATCCGACTCCTCCACAACAACTCTTCTTGTCTGTGTCTGTTGTTCCTTCTGTCTGTGAAGACAGATGGAGCGTCTGTGGGTAGTTCACTGTCTGTAAAGACAGTAGGACGTTCAGCCTCTGTGGGTAGTTCACTGTCTGTAATGACAGTAGGACGTTCAGCGTAACGGTAACGGAGTGGAACAAAATATGGTGGGGTAAAAATATAGAAGCATAAAATGGAAAAGTAAAAGTTCTACAGTAGTGAAGTTATAGTACTTAGTTACTGTCCTCCACTGGAAACCATGTATCACTAAAAAGTCAGCTTTTTATAGGGTAAGCCTGTTTTCAGCTTTATGTCCTTTCCAGATAATCAGAGACAGTTTATTTTAAAAGTAGATTTATTGTAAGATTTAGGAGAATTTTCTCATCTCTGAAATAAATCCTCCAGTTTATCACAAACATTTAACATCAACAAATTTGCAGACTTGTGAAGAGTATGACAATTGTCATCTAAAATGGACTTAATTAACTAAAGCTGTCGGAAAAATGTAATGGAGAAGAATTTTTCTTTCTGAAATGTAGTGGAGTTGAAATATAAAGTAGCTTAAAATGGGAATAATAAAGGTAAATACAAGTACCACAAATTTGTCTTAAAGCACAGTACTTGTGTAAATGTTTTTAGTTTCCCCTCTCCATCACAGACTCCAGATTATCAGAGCTGCAGGACTCCAGTTAAAGGAACATCAACTCCCTGTCACATGGCATGTCAGACTCCAGCTCTCATGTAAATCTAACCAGCATCAGCCAACAGAAGAAGAAGATCAGGTGGAGGAGGCTAGATCAGATTTTTTTTTTTTAGGTATAACGATGCCGTTGCAGTTGGGGATGCTGAGAATTTTCCTGATTCATATCCTGTGTCCACACGGCCCTTTGTATTTTGGGATTTAATTGTGGAAAAGAACACGTAGGAAAATATCTCAACACGTCAAAGCTTATTTTCATATAAAAGCATATCCTCTCCATGGAGGTAACATTTGCATTCTGGTGTTTTCAGTATTAATACGTTTACATGCAAAAATACTTGGAGCCTTGAATCTGTCACCCTGTCACGGGTTGTATCCGTCACACCTGAGCATGAAACCAGTGATCACCAGAGGAAGAAGGAGGAGCGCCAACACTGCTGACAAGGTGGGAACATCCATGCTGCAATTTTTTATCAAAAATCATGGAGCCTGAAAAAAAGCTGAGGGAAAAATGTTTTTTAAGATATTGAATACTGCTTAGTGATGTTGTAATAACATTGATCTAACACATGTTAAAACCTCTCTCTAATTACAGCATGTACGATGAGTCATCATCTTTGTAGACCAGCACGATCGCTATGAAATCAATGAAAGGCTCTAGAAGATTTATTGTGAAGTTCTGTGTGTCTGAAAGCTGTACTGTAATAAAGTCCCTGTAACAAAATTAGAAAAAAGATGAGAAGTTTACTCATCTGTGAATGTTTGCAATGTGTGTCTTGCCATCACCTTACAGCAAGTGTCAGTTGAGCGTGTTGGTGGAGGAGTGATGTAGACAGTGGTGAGATATTCTCTTGTAAGAGCTGAAGGAGTGTCTGCTCTGTTAAACTGGGGAGAAGACACGTGAAAAAAACATGACAAATCAGCAAGGTGCCCAGTTCAAGAAGTTTGCTAATACTAAAACTGATGAAATGGTAGAAAATGTCCAGAGACCACCCAGGGTCTGTGAAAATAACAATAAGGTTAGCAGGTATATTGTTCTTGGGGACCAGCCGGTATCAGATGAAAACAGATAAAGGCTGAAATAAATCAGGATTTTGTCGATTTAACACAGATGTGATATTTACCATGAGTCATAGTGGAGCTCTCATTGGAGAGGGAAAAGTTATGTGTGGTTTTGGAGAGGGAACTGGAACCAATGAGTATCATATGTGATTTCCTTTGGGTGGATTTGAGGAAATGCCTTGCATCCCTGATTTTACTTCCCGAGGGGAGTGGGCTGACGTGATTAGGGATTTAGTGGATATGTAGAGCTGGACATTATCAATATTGCAGTGGAAGCAGAGAACGTGACGACAGATGATATTGCCATGTGTTGAAGGTAGGGTGAACACGAGAGGGCCAAGCCCTGAACCCTGGGGGACCCTTTGGGACAGTGGAGCAGTGGAGGGGAGGAGGTGTAGTTATTGATGTGGATGAACTGTTGTCGGTTTGTGAGATATGACTTTATCCAGGAGGGAGCATGAGTCCTTGTGATGTTGAAGGAGGATTCCAGACAGGAGAGAAGGATGTTGTGGCTGTGAGGAGCTGGACCCAGCTGGCCCAGAAGGCCACGACATAAACCCCTTGGACCATCACCAGCCCACCGAGACAGGTATCGCCCCGGCACACAAGAGTTAGAACCAGAGAAGCCCAGTAGCCTCTGGCATACGAACAAGCCCAATGCCCAGAGGCAGAGAGCGGCACAGAGCCGCAGACCCCTAGATTTAAGTTGCAGATATTAAAGGTACTTCTTTCTGCTGATTCCATATTTGGTCACCAGTTCTTGAACTGGAGTAAAGGTACTACCTCGGAGGATGATGTGTTCCAGATGTCTTGGTGCCTTTATCAAACCAAGAAGAGAAGTTAAGCATTTTTTGGTTTTGCAGGAGGTCCAGATTATTCCAGATTGTTGTGAGTCTGCCGGGTGTTGTTAATGGAGTGTCTGCCTTTAATAAAGCCTGTCGGGTCAGGGGTCATTATGTGCAGGATGGCACAGATGCTTTTTAATAAATGCTTACTTATTTTCCCTGTAAATTGTCACAACCCGGTTTTTATCCCCTGCAGATGGAAATATACTCCTTCAACGCCTCCCTCCATGTTCTACTTGATGGATGCCTCAACTCCCCAATGTTTATATCCTACTACATCATCTTCACCATCATCCTCCTCCCTCTACTCACCTTCATCATTTACATGGGCTACCAGCGCTGTAGGAAGCAGCGCTCTGCCTCAGCGATGACCAGCCACTCTGATGTCTTCACCTTCAACATGGCCGTCCAGGAGCTGGTCGGTGTCTCTGGGTCTTTGCTCTATTACTTTGGCGCCAACGTTCATCAACAAAGACTGCAGTTGGTGGGGATAGACATCATCGGTTTTGCCACATATGTACAAGTTCTGTTTCACCTGCTCACCTGTGTGGACCGTTACTTGGCAGTGGTTCACCCCATCACCTACCTGGGGCTGACACAGACAGGTGGAGTCAGGCTCAGAAATGTCGTCATTGGTTGTGTTTGGCTGTTATCCATTGGGTCACTGGGTCTACACAGTGTAAATTATGTTTTTCATCGCTCTTATATTTATTTTTGATAGTTTTCACCACTTTTGGTATTGCTTTCTGCAGCCTTTCTGTTCTCTGTGTTCTGATTCGTCCAGGGCCAGGGGAAGAGGGTGGGAAAAGGGATTGGGTTGACCAATCAAAGCGAAGAGCGTTCTTTACCATCGTGGCTATAATTAGCGCTCTGTTGTTGAAGTTCTTGTTTCCCCTGGCTGTCATGTGGCATGTGTTCACTTTAGCGGTGATTCCCTTCACTCATTTTTGTTTGTTGTGGGTGTCTGCTTTTTGGTTCTCGCTGCCAAGCTCACCGGTGTTACCGCTGCTGTTTCTACACCGCATAGGAAAACTACCAGGCTTTAAACGCAAACCTTTGTCTGCTTGAGAATCTGGTTAGAGCCGAAACATGCCGTCTGAATGAAAAACGGTCACGTCGTTCTACTCACTTCATTTTATGAAGAGACAGAGACAATCCAAACAATAGATCAGCTTTAAGCTCACAATAGATCAGCTTTAAACTCATTTTATCCTTCCTGAGATATCTGGTCTGGGAGGGGACTTCAGAGATTCACATAGTGTGAGCGGTAGCCCCCTAACGCACCATGATGGTACTGCAGGTGGGTCACCAGTCATCATTTAAATTATTCTAAAATACATCAAGTCATCATGACTACATTGAAAATAATGTAGATTGGCTGGGTGTTACTTGAATGTTACATTATTACTTTGAATGAAATAATTCCATGTTGACCAGATAAACATGGTGTCTGTGAAAGCCTTTATCTGCGATCATTCTCTCTAAGGCTGAGAATTTAATTCAGGCTTTTATTTAAAGTCTCGATTCAGAAATATTTCTCTCGCATTTAGCTGTTAGAATGGCTTTTTTTTTTAGCCAACATCTGCGTTTGTAGCTTACTGCTAGTTTCTAGCATACCTTTGCAAGATAAACAGTAGTACTAGTACTAGTACTATTCAATCGCTTAACTTTTACAAGATTCAATCAAGTTGACATGAAGTTTTACAATCGAGTTTGTTTGTCTTGTTCTGTTTCCATCACTTTCACTGCGAGCTGAACTGAAACCTAAATTTCTTTGGTCGTTCACCATGTTTAAACTCGACAGGTTTTGTTTAGATACATATAATTAAATCACATTAAGTAATTCCAAATTATTAAATGGGTTTATTTCAACACTAAGCATTTCTGTTGAGCCAACCAAATACATTTATTTGGGTTAGTTAAAGTCCATTTCCAGGTTTTTTATCGCTGCAAAAATTGTTGGGGCAACCCAATATAATAAAGCTGGATCTAATCCAAGAATCACCCCTAATTAATTAAGTGGAACCTTTTCCAATGAACTATGAATTTGTTTAATTATACCAAAATGAATTATATTGGGCTGATTAAAGTAGACAGGTTCAATCAACTCTAATTAATTAAGTTGGACCTAATCCAAGTAACAACCAAGTTGAATGAATCATAAATGATACTGACATGACCTCAGTACCATATGTTGGACCCACATAATTGCTTTGCACTGAAAGAAAAAATTTTTATGGAATGTTTTAGCATATTGAGCTTGTTCATATTTTGATCTTTGAATAATAATGATCCTTTTTTCAAAACTTTCCAATGTGTTGAAGCTGTAATGGATTATCATTAATGCGTCCGAATCTAAGTCTTTAATTAAATGAGAACACAGACTTATTCCGCCTTCAAATCGTATTTTCTATTTTTTTTTTAACCCTTATGCTGATTTTGAGTGGATATTCTAACATTCTAAACATTTTATTATCATCCAGTGTCAAACAGCCAAGATACGGAAAAAAATAATTAGTTATTTGTACTTTTTGTACGAATGTAATTTCTCATTTGACATTGTACAAAATGTTACATGTATGGGGACAGGTCATTCATTTTGTACTGCATTTCTGCGAATTGACATGAACCTGTCGTGACTCTGCTGTCATTTTATTTCCTTGAGTTTTTCTCGGATTTATATGTTTTGGTTCCCTGGTTCTACTGTGAACGTTTATTTTCCTAATGCTCCTCTTTGTTTCCTGTTTTATTTTAAAATGTGTTTATCCATGTGGTGGTGCTTGTAAATTTATACTTCCTGTATTGATTCTCTGTGTACCATTTTACCCCTTTTTTTCCCTTTCTTTTAGTTTTTGTTTGTTTTATTTCTTATCCTTTCAAAGAAAGTCTCGGGAACTCTGATCCATGTGTACACACAGAAACGGGAGAAATGGGGAAACTGAACTCAGATGCTAGAAGGATTAAACGAATACCAGTGTGTAAAATAAACCTAAATAAAACCTCTAAAAGCCAATTTTACATTCCTTCCCTTGTGGCTAACGTTCATTGGCAAATGTTTACCTCAATTTACTCACTCAAGACATGAAAGCCATTCCAACTTCCCCCAGAGGGGAGAAGAGTTTTGGGTTGGCGGGAGCTTGTTGCGTCGGGGTTTTGCAGCAGGGTAGGGACTGACCTGCTGTGCTGCGATAGCACAGGTGTGTTCGAAGGGGGTGTCCAATTCAGCTCTTGTACAACATGGAAGCACCTTGTTACGGCCTTTGTGGAATAAGACCTGTCCCTCTATAGATATAAAGAACTAATCATAAGCCAATGTAAACACAAAGATTCTCAATATCATACACACAAAAAAAAAATCTTAATTATGAATATTATGTTAGATTTATTCAAACAAATGCCCTTCAGGTACTGACTGCACCTTTGAACGCCGTTAACTGGCTTAGATGGTGTCTAATGATGAATTTTTCATTTAGTTTTTCAAGCTAGTAGAGACATTAACGGCTCACTTTTCCGGCCCCCTATTGGCTGACGTGATGTGATTTATTGTCCGAACTTCATTGTTTAGACAGAACTTGTTTTGCAAAATGCAAATCACCTGCCTCCAATCCGTCACTCTGATAGATTATCTATAATAAGCCCCGACCACACGGCCAGGAGTGTGATTTGAGACTAGGAGCAGCAGACGATGACTTTAAAGACTCAGGAGAAGGGACATCACAAACACGACTGAGCAGGTGGGTAAAAATGCTGTTCCATTAATATATAATAAAACATACTTTAAGGGACAATCTGTAAATTTAGGGGTGTATTTCTGAATAAATGTTTTTCATGGCGTATCAAGTGAAAACAAGAATATATATATATATATATATATATATATATGAGCCTTTTATATCTACAATGGTGGCAGGTCCTGTTCCACAGGGGCCAGCATGTTACGCTGCCGTGTTTTCACAGTAGCCTGGAACGGATCAAATGAAGGTCTGTGGGTTGAAGTGGCAGAAAGACAACAAAAAATATTTTGCCTCTGAAAACCAACAAAGAAGAAGATGATGAATAAGTTGTTGAAGGATACATGTTTTTATTTATTTTTTTAGAACTCTGGGAAACCCAAACTTTGAGAAGTGGAAAATCCTATTTAATATTTGAGTAAAAGAAAAAGCAACAGAGCAAGAACCTCACCGTCAAAGAGGGGGAAACACGAAGACCCCATTCATGAAACCGAAGTAAACTGGTTGAAGTTTCTAGGTTTCATTAAAGTATCTACAAGGTACATTTCCCACGCACACAGGAAATTCTGCATTCCAAAGGTAAAAACAATACAACACACCAATACAAATTCAAAATTCAGGGGACGTCCAGACCAAATAAAGATATCCCCGCCTATAGGATTCAACTCGCTGAGGTATGAAGCTCTCATACTTTGCAACAACAATTTTTGAACATGATCTCCAATCTAGCTACCAAAATACACTTTGGGTATTTTTTGTTTTTATTTTTACAGCAGATCTGCTGCTACTCTTCTTCTCCTCGTCAGGCCTCCATCATCATCCAGATATGTCGGGGAACTCCTCCTCTAGTTCCCTGGACTACCCTTGCGTCTCGTCTGATGTCAGTCTAACACTCAACAATATCTTCATCATCGTCAGATGTGTCCTCATCACCCCCCTCTCTGTTCTCGTCCTCTATCTGGGTTGCCCAAAGTGGCGGCGGCAGCACTCCTTCTCCGCTATGAGCCACGTGGACGTATTCACCTACAACATGGCTGCCATGGAGCTGATCTCTATACTTGGATCCAGTCTCGTCATTTGCGGCCTCTGCACAGATGTCCATCAGCTGATAGAAGCAGGAATCTCTCTCTCCTCTATCACTTATGTTGGAGAGACCATCTTTCATCTCCTGACCATCTTGGAGAGATACTACGCAGTTGTTCACCCCATCACCTACCTTGGGTTGAGGAAGAAACGTTGGGTCAGGATTAGGGGCGTCAGCATGGGGTGTGTTTGGTTACTGTCCTTTACGTGGGTGGGTGTCAGTAAGGCATACTATCCACAATTACCCACCATCCCATATCTGTGCACTCTGGTCTTCTCTCTGGTTGTTGTCTCATTCTGTAGCCTTTCAGTTCTCTATGCCCTGATTCGTCCAGCACCAGGGGACCGGGGTGGGGACAAAGAGCGAGTGGACCAAACAAAGCGAAGAGCCTTCTTCACCATTACTGCCATCATGGTGGTGATGTGGTTGTGGCTTGTAGGGATCATTGTTTCAGTGGTCATTGAGGTCTCACAGGTGCTGGACGACAGCATTATGTGCCTGATGATGTCGTCTATATTATGGTTACATTTACCCACCAGTCTTGTGTTACCTCTGCTGCATCTACACAGGTCAGGAAAACTAACATGTTGCACTTATAGCCAGTAACGTATCTGGATATTTAGCACAGTAACTTAGCCACATATTCCTCGACAGCTCCTGCTGAGCGGCACGTTGAGTATACTTTGTGGGTGTTGTGGTTTTATTGATGGGTTTTCGGTAGTTTTGGGATATTTTCTAAGTTACTAGACAGTTGCTATGTGGGCGGCTTTATTTCAGTGGGTTTATTCCAGGGTTCAAGCTGCCCCTGACGCAACATGCCGTTGGTTCCTGAAACCTCAGCTCCCCGGTCGCTAGACAGGGGCCACCAACTACTCCCTCGGGGATTCGTTTGAATGCAGAGACAAATTTTACGACATACATTGTACTGTAGTGTGTAACGTGTGATAAATAAAGGAAAGATTATTAGTGTACTATGCTGTGCTACAAAGTTCATATTATCTGATTTCAGCTATCATGTTAATGATAATGTTAGTTCATGTCAGCTAGACTACAGTGGCCTTGATGATCTAATATGTAGTATTAGTGGGTAGTATGATCTGAACCATCGACCAACCGCAGATTACATCATCTGACATGACCTGACTTTGCATCTAGTACCTCTGGTGGAGGTCTACAGTGGTCCTGTGGATGTAGTCAGTGGTCTGACCTTTGGAAAGGGGCAAACACTGCGGGAAAAATTTAGTATCTGGCTCTAATGAAGTTTCTCTGAGGAAAGCTGGAGCTAAGACTCTCACAGACTTGATTTGGTAAAGACCGTAATCAGAGGTGTCGGACCTGAAACCATCTCAGCCTAATGTCAAAATGAAAACGGATAAGAAACCCAGTTCACTGGTGTGGAGCCAAGGGTGTGGAGTCCATCGTAGTGTATTCTTTAAAGTGACCTCATAGGACCAGACGCTTTCTTCAATGATTTTGAAAAAGACTCTGGAGGTGTGGACAGTTATTGGGGGTTCTAGTTCTGACTGCTCATGTCATATTGTTATCATGGTGTGGTGTGTTTGTTTTTTCTTACAATAAAGAAATAAGAATAATGGAGTATTTCATCTCTCTTCGTTCCTCCATAGATAGCAGACTGTCCACAGCTGTCCGTTCAGACACTGATGAGTGGGAAAATAAAGACTGTGGGTTCTTTTACATGTTCTGTGCATCCATTTACATTTGGCTGGTTTCCTCATTCTTTAGGGAAATTCTCTGAAAGAGGCGCTTCCCTCCATTGACACATTTCCTGTTATATATAAGAAGTAGTCCAGGTGTGACAGATGATCAGAGTGTGAAAGGTTATGTTGTGATCCTGCAAGGCTTTTATTCTTACATAAATACAAACAGCGTAAACATAGCTATAAACAGGTAGGTAAGTCAAAATATATAAGTTACAAAATATCTACATTCTCTGGTTCACATTCTCTAATGGCTACATTTTTCTCGTTTATTAAATTCACAGACATACAACAGTCATAACATTATTACCTGCGACACGTGAAGCTCCATTAACATTCATTTATTTTTGTTACCATGGTTACCTGTCAGTATGTGGAATATAAATTGGCCAAGAAACTAGTTAACATTTGATGTTGGAACATGGAAAAATGTTGAACGCCGCACTGACATCCAATAAAACCAAAACAAAGGTTTTTGAAGTATCGCTTCTCAGACGGGTGTCTTCAAGAACTTTTACAAGTGCTGTCTCAGAGCTGTGGTGCTGTCCATATCCAGACTGAAAATGAGTACAAAAATTGTTTACCCTTCAGGAAGCTCCTGATTTGTTGGGAAAAAAAACCCTTTTCAAAGATCTTTCCCAGAAAAGGTACGTTTGGGCCTGTAGTTGTTATTGACAGAGGCTTCCAGATTAGATATTTTTAAAAGGGGCCTGATCAGTGCGGTCTCCAGCAAACATTGAACAACACCTGACTGAAGAGGAGTTAGCACAGGAGTTATTTACCATTCGTAATACATCTGCTAATATTGTGTTTAAAAACTTCTTTAAAGAAACTGTTAGGCAGAGCATCGAGTCAGCAGGTAGTCGGCCTTTGAGGGTGTAAACAAAGGCCGATTAGAGAAGGGTCTTTTTCATAAGAACAGCGGCAGATTATCTTTGGGTCGGTGTGTGGTTTTAAATAGCCAGCTTGGGTTCCATGATCGGAGGATGCACGAGGTATTTCCCAATGGCAAATTCATCTGGTGGAATGTCTTACACATTTGTTGAACATCTGCATCATTTTCAGCATTAATCGGCCATCCAGCAAGCATTTATCCATTACTATAAATGTCAGTGGGAGGTTTCCGTAAAGAGCCTTCTGGAGGTTCAGAGGATCTCAGATCCTTTTGGACTTCTATTAACTATTGACTTGGCTCTGATTTATTTGTTTCGCCTACCAAACGCCAGTAATCTTGTCTTTTGCAGATACAGCAAAGGTAGGACTAGACTACTGGGAAAAGTCAAAAAGATTCCCAAATCCATTATCACGCACAAATCCCCAAAACGTATCGACTCAACATAAACCAGGCTGAAACTAATCAGCAGCCCAACAAACCTCAATAGTAGCACACAGATTATAGTACAGATGATGTGAAAAGCTCTCTGCTTTGATTGATCAACTTGCTCCATCTTCCTGCCCACCTTCCCTGGCCCGGACCGAATCAGAACACAAAGAACAGAAAGGCAGCAGAAAAATATAACAAGGATCGAGATGCCTAACATGGAGATCAGCGGGATGAGAGGAATTTCGGGCATATACAATTCTGTTAGGCCGACCCATCCCAAGCAGGTAAGCCAAACACAGCCAATGCTGAAGTTTCTAATCCTTACTCCACTTCTTTCCCGCAGACGCATGTAGGTGATGGGTTGAACGACAGCCAGGTAGCGCTCAACACAGGTGAGGAGGTGAAACAGAGTCTGTGCTGGGAAAGTGATGCTGAACAAAAAGACTCCCACCAATAACATCAGCGCAGCATCGGTGTAGATGCCTGTACAGTATATGACTGAGCCGAGGACAGTCACAATCTCCATAGCGACACAGTGGTAGGTGAAGCAGTCCGAGTGGCTCACCGGCTGCTGATTCCTCCCCCTGAGACCAATACAGAGAACGAGGATGCAGAGGGGAAGGATGACAAGGACAGTGGTGAAGGTGTAAATGGAATAGAGGATAACGCTGGTCTCGAACTTCAGACATTCAACATGGAAAGAAGACGCAAAGGATTTGGGGGGAGGGACGAGGGTAAGATTGAGGAAGGATGAGGAGTTGTCAGTCATTGCCCTTTCAAAGAGAAAAATGAGGAAGCTGATTAGTGAAATATGCAACATTTTACTGGGGTTTGAAAGCTACAACTTAATCCAGTCATCACATATGCTAATAATGCTCATGTTTCCATAAGTCATGCACAAAAGGTTTTCATGCAAAAGTTTAGAAACGGTTCCAAAGGAAGGTTCTGTCATTTTTTCAGGGGTTGAAGATACAATAAATGTTTAATCCCGATCTTATCCCTTCTTCTCGATTGCGTTTCTGAAAATTTTTCATACAGACTCCTTAAAACTGGATTTAAAAAAAAACAGAATTTCAAAGAAGCATCATTCCATTCATCTCTTAAACCTTCATCTTACTGTGATCCTTTAAATTCAAAGTTGTCCTCTTACGCTGAAAATTCTAAATGAATGATGTAACGATGACACATTCCTCATGAATTCCTTATCACTGCTCTGATATCAGCAGTAATGAGATCTGATATAAGACCACATAAGAAATTGGCCAAAAACCGAAGTGCAGAATTCTGATTTCTGAGGCTCATCATTTCTCTCTGTAGTTCCAGTTAGTTAAAGAAAGAGGATCTGGTGTAAGAACCTTTTTTTTTTCAGGTGTCGGCATCAGGATTGCTATTTTAAGGACTATAAATAATAATACACTGTTTACATAATAGAGGTCCTTCTGCTCAAATGTCATTTACCATGTCAACTAAAAGAACCCATACATTTAAATGCTGAATTATTTTCAGAAATGAGGAGTCCTTTGGAAAAGTCCAGTAACCACTGTGAATAGCTGTTGAAATAGACAGAAACTGCAGAGTAATCATTTATCATTGAGTCAACGTTATAGTTGGACTATCGGGTAGATAAGTGAGAAGATAAAGTCAAACCTTGTCTCGTTGATGCTGTGTTCCTGTCCTGTTTCTCTACAGACAATCTCTCAGTGAATCTCTCAGAGCATACTGTATACGGTTGAAGGGCCTGTGAGGTAGAAAAAAAACACACAACTGGAATGCCTTTGCATTTTCCCAAACCACTAATCATCACCTGCTCGAGGGTGATCTCATGACCATTTTTCATTTTCCTGGGTGCTGGTGCCCAGGACTGGGTTTAGAGTAGATTACGTCATAGTAAGCTTTCTGTAATATCTAAGCTTTTCGTCGAGCTCATGCTATATTGAAGTTTTACGGTCCACGTCATGTAGGGACCACAAAAGGGAATAAAAGCTCAAAAGAATGTTGAATGAAGGAGGAAACATGTCTAACGTGTTCATCCTTGTTAGCAAAACTGAAACTACGGAGAAGCTAGAAAATACGTCCGTTCATCATCTCGAACCCCTTATGCTGTTCTGGACGATGTCAACCAGAACATCAGATGTTGTTGGTCTGCAATAGAACTTAAAATACACTTTTGATGGCTTTGGTAGAGAACAGGGACACACTTGAAAACATTGAAGTGAAAAGTTTCATTTTTAATTTTTGTTATATATGTATATACACTGAAAAGTTCCTTTAAGTTCTCAACCTAGCATTGCATAATGTACATCATGTAATCTGGTCCTCTCTGATTGCAACTAATATCAAAGCAGATGTCAGTGCCCTGGTATACTGAAACTACAGAGACACTTATACTACAGGATGAAAAAAAACAAACTGCAAAGAAGCAGAAACTATAGAAAAGCTGTCATCATTTTTATTTATGGTGGTATTTTCTGAGACGGTTACCACGGCTGTGAAATGCTTGTATCGTTGAGACCCTAGTTGAGTCGAAAACAGGCTAGAGTTCCTGCCCTGTATAGGAACAGCAGAGGAAGAGCCAGGCTGCTCGGCAGACAGAGGCAGTTACAACACACAAACAAAACACACTCAGCTCTTCCTATCCCGGCGGAGGCTAAGTCGGTAATGACATTGAATATCAGAAGCCCACTGAGCCTGAACATCAGAGCTATCATTATGACTATGATGGTCTGGAAAGCCTTACGCTTTGGTTGGTCAGTTTGTCTCCTGTCCCCACCCACTTTCCCCAGTCCCTGCCGAATCAGAGCCGAGAAAACAGAAAGGCTGCAGAAATTGATTACAACGATAGAGACGGCGAGGAACACGATAAACATTGTGGTGGGGAAATCAGGGAAGACTAGAGCCGTTATGCCTGTCATTCCAAAGGTAATCAGCCAGACGCACCCAATGCTGATGTTCCTGACCTTCATCCCACCTGATTTCCTCAGCCCCATGTAGGTGATGGGGTGAACCACAGCTAGGTAGCGCTCCACACAGGCCAGGCAGTGAAAGGAGGTCTGTCCAGGGTACATAATGGTTACAGAGTAGAACCCAACGATCAAGGTCTTCGGATTGCATGTGCCAATAGAGAACAAGTAGAAGACCGCTCCTAAAACCCCGATGATCTCCACCGTGACTGTGTGGTAGATGAAGACATCTGAAGGGTTTCCTGATCCTGCAGTCTCTGAGAACTGATGCTGCCATCGCTGGAAACCCTTCCAGAGGACGAGGATGTAGAGAGGGAGGAAGAGGAGGATGTTGGCAATGTTGAAGGCCATGAAGAGCGCAGAGCTTAAGGGATCGTCAAAGCATTTGAAGAAGTGGGGATAGACGGAGGAGTTTGAGAAGCAGAGATGAGGGGATGGTGGGGAGGCGTCGGAAGATGAGTTTGCTTGCATGTTTGATGATAGGATTGGAATACCTGAGGAGGAAAAGATAGGCTTCATCATAAGTTTGGTGAACTCCACTGACAGGAGGCAGACTGCTCTTTGTAACTTCCCATGATTGGTTGGAAATTCTGAACTATCTAAAAAGTGCTTTCAACTTGTAAACAAACCAAATCATGGTTCAATTTTATCTGGACCAAGACTACCTCATTTTGTCAGAACAAAGTCTGGTTGTTTGATCCGACCCTTCGTCCAGAGGAGGAACCACGCCTACAATTTCAGTTTGGAAACCAAACATTCCATAAGTCAGAACTATCCAAAGAAGGGCTTTCAGTTTGTTCAGACCTTGGTCGAAAGGAGGGGTCACATTTACAATTATGGTCTGGATAAAACTGAAAAGTCAGAAAGCCCAAACCCTCCAAAAAGTGGTTTTATCATGTAAAGGAGCCAAACTATAGTTCAGGTTGAGCAAAACCAAACCAAAACCGTCTCTTTTTCTCAGAGCAATGTCTGGATTTTTAATCCAGAACTTTTTGATCCAGAACACCAAATTAAGATTCAACACCTACAATCCTGGTTTGGATCAAATTTAAAAGTCAGAATGTCTGAACCATCCAAACAAAAACCAACTAATCTAATCCAGATCAAAGAAATCTCGGGTATTTGATCCGGACCATCCTCCAGGTACGCGGATGTTTTTACGGCTACAATTTTTCTTCATAACAGGAAGAAGTAAGAATAAGAACCTAAACCTAAATTGGTACATTTTAAATTGGGTATATTAAAAAAAAATTATAAATTCAGCCGATCCTTAAATCCATCCCATAGTTTGACCCCCAAAACTGAAACGCATGTGTATTTTACATTAAATCTAAGCAGTTCTTTCAAAGATGGACAACCCTCTTCAATCTAAACTTCCTTCTCTTGGTTTGACAAAGTATTTGCAAACAGCAAGGAAAAGTGTTGTAACCGATAAAATCAATGTTTTTAAACAAACACTATCCGTACATTTTTAGATGCAGGAAGCTATCAAAATAATGATTTATAGATTTAAGGCAACCAGCTTAATCTATAGTTCTTATAGCTCTTTTCTGAAGTTTAATCGAGGGCCGAACAGGACTCAAACTGGCCATGTTTAATCTGTTTTATTATGACAATTTAATTCTTATCTTATTTACTCATTTCATAAAATTCGGGAACAAACCAATGGAATGGGAAATATTCAAATTACAGATTAAATCAAAAATAGATTATTAATTATGTTTTATGTCTCTCTCTCTGTCAGCATAGTTCCATAGTATCATTCCTGATGAAAAGTTTTTATTCACAGCCATCAATAACAGCCAGAAAACAATGTTTTAATAGTTAAAAATTATATCTAAAATCAATCGGTTTTTAATTAGCAATAACAAAAAAGAACTTTAAATAACCCCTGGAAAATGGCTGGGCTGATTTAGCCATTTATTTCCTCTGTCACAATAAAAGAGTAAAAGTAGATGGTTGCTGCTCATATCTGTTCCTGCAGTGAGGAGCAGCTGCTCCTCAGAAAACAGTCAGGTTTATGAATGACCTACAGGTGTATTTCGCATTAAAGGTTAGGTCAGGTGATTGACTTGGTCAGCCTAAAACCGGAGATATATAGATATATCTTCAAATTGGCTTGCTTTTCTCCCACGAAGCGTACATCAACCCCAATGGGTGTATTCTAATAAAAAAGGATAACATTTCAATAGGGTCCTCACACTCTAATTATAAAGAAAGTTTCACAACCATAATTATCATCCGGCTCAAAAACTGAAAGATCAGACTGTCTGAACCATCCAAGAAAGTGATTTTAACTTAACCGTAAACAAACCTAACTGTGGTTCCGGTTGATCCATGCTCAGACTATCATTTCTTTGGAGGCCCTCATTCAGGCTGTTTGATGCAGACCTTCCAGCTAGGTTTTCAGCAGAAAATGCTTTTGTTTTTTCGTTAAAACTATTGCAAGAGTGGAAGCAGTAATAGTAGTACAGAACTGAAATTTTGATGGATTTAATTTAATTGAACTTTTCTTTAATTTCTCTCCATGTTAAGAGTGATTGAAAAAAAAAAACCCGTTTTAAATGGGGGAGAAACAAGCAGAAATGAACTGTTTTTATTGTGTAATAATTATCTAACAAACCTGTAATATAACAGAGGGTTTAACCAAAACACTCAAAAAAAAACCTTAACGATGGAGAAGTAAGTTATTTTTTGAAAAAAAAACCTCTTCAATTTAAGAACATAATATTATCCATGCAGTATTCTGACTCACCCAGTGTTGATTTTACATTAAAGACAAAGAGGGGAGTAACAGCCAGTTCTCTCCATCAAACCAATCATGAAGTTAACAATATAACTCTTCATCTTTCGGCGCCATTCTTCTGATACAATTGGCAAATAACTGTAATCATTAAAACTTACTATAAAATGTAAAATATACTGACCTCTTGAGACGTCTGCGTAAATATTAGTCTGTTGTCAACCGATGCAGATTGATTTATGTTTGTAGGCATATGGCGGGGAAATAGGCAGGCTGTTTGCATGATGCAAAACCAGTTGACTTGACTCAAAGAATAATCAGAAAACCTCAAAATTTTCAAGTAAAAGAGAGCATTCATCTGAAGCCATTAAAAATGAAGACTGCTTCTTTTTTTTTTCTGCTTTCACATATAAAATGATACGTAAATGTAATCATCAGATATTTAATAGTGGAATTTAAAAATCTAATTTGAAACAACCATATTCATAGATTTATTAATATAATATAAAATTGTATTTCCCTTCAAAAATGATCCATCCTGAGCTAAAACTGATATATATATAATTTTCATTATTGGTGGCAGTTCATTTTGTAGATTTTATAAGATTTCACTAAACAAATGCAATCTTTAGTGAAGGGACCTGATTTATTTTTCAAAGAAAAAGCAAACTATCCTTTGATATTTTTTGAATTCTGAGAAACATTATTATTAAATGGAATAAACTTACACAAATATGCATGTTTTTTTATGCTGAAAATGAACAGAGCCATTTAAAAATATTTCTTAACACTAACTAATGCAATGTAGAACAAATTTGAACAACATAAACGATAGTTTGGTTTTAACTTGCATACATTGATTCTCTTTTTTCTCTGCTGACTGTTTGGAGGGAAAGGTAGGTGAGATCAAAGAGGAGGGATTATATAAACCATCCAAAAAAGATGTAAACACTCCAAAAAAAGTGTTTTTCTATCCTTACAGTATCACATGTGATATTGTTCCTGCTATGAGATTTGATCCAAATGTAAAGTGCATAATAAATTAAATGTATTATTATTATTATTATTATTATTATTATACATAGTCCTCAGGGCAGCTGAGGGTCCATCATCAGAATTACAGTTCTGTCTTAGAGACTGTGACTGTCTCTTTGCCATTTGTTTCGTATCTGTAGTTCCAGGCGGTAGTTTCGGATAAATGAAGACCATGACTGATCAGCTAGAACTTGGCAGTACCTCCATCGTTTAGGGTAACAGGGTCAGGGTCTGCTACGTCTGAAGATGCATATCCTATGGGTTTGAAATGTAAGATTCCTTCAATATCCACTAACACGATATTCAATACTTCTTCAGTAACGCCCTGGTCATTCTGAGAGCAGCCTTGACAGATCGAATTTCTTTTTGCCATACCCTCAAAATGAGGAGCATTCAGTGGGTAAAAGTGGATCTGAATTTGGAACATATGGAGCTATTCTCTGAATTTGGGGTTCATGGTGGCAAATGCCATTCTCAGCTCTTTATGTCCTGCTTTGAAATTAGTACCACAGTCGGAAACAAACTCACATGGGCGTCCTCTGCTGGTGATGACCTGAGTGACATAGAGAAGCTGTCAGAGTCAACAATGCCTCATAATAACCTAAAATTAATAAATGCATGACATGATGTTTGGGTCAAGTAAAATATGATTAATGTGTCAATTTGAGGTCTTTTCTAAGTTTTCCACCCGCGCAGGACTTTTATTGAGTCTTTAATTCAGGGGATAGGGGCAAAAGTTGAAGGAACGTTTCCGTAATTCGTTTCCGGTCGGACACTTTTCATAGACGGACCAGTGTACCTTGACCCTGTAGCGCCCAGGCTCATCTCCTTTATTTTTCTTTATTTTTAAACGATATAAATGAATTCATTAAACATTGCGCGTGCGTCGCACGCGTTCCGTCACGCGCCTTCGGCTTTTACGTGGTTGTCGCGTGGCAGGAGCTCATTGAAATGTGTCACTTTGACTTTAAACAGCAGAGTCCTGCAGGTTAGCTCCTATGCTAATCTAACACTGAGTAGCTCCAGATGTTACACCTCCTCCAGCAAAACCAAGCCAGTCCGGATCGGCTGTGCCTCTGGGTTCTGGGGGGACACGGCCACCTCAGGTACTTTACAACCCGAAATAATGTGAGGTAAACGACTAGCATTAGCATCATGATACTATTAATAACTATTTTCCCCCGATGTCACCTTAAATAAATTCAGGTCAGAGCATCTCCAAATCTGCGGGTCTATTTGAGTGTTTCTGGTCTGCAGTGAGTTGAATTACCATAGTGGTCTTAGGAAGAACGGCCAGAATCATCATTGCCCAAGGCCTGTTGATCTGCTTGAAGATCCACTGTAGCCCAAAAAGTTGAAAAGGTTTATGCTAATTCTGATAGAAAAGTGTCAAAACGCACAGTAACTTCCCATCATGCTGCATAATGGGGCTGTTTAGCTGCATGCTGGGCGGTGTGACCTATGACCCCTTTCCACTGCTGAAAGTTTCTATTATGGATATGTCAGCATTAGAGCTGGACCGCAGTGGAAGAAGGTGGTCTGGTCTAACGAATCAGTTTCTTTCATATCATGTTGACGGCCGGGTGCATGTGCATCGCTTAGCTGTAGAAGAGATGGTACCAGATTGCATTATGAGAAGAAAACCAGTGTAAGGCTTTAGACCATGTTTTGCTGGGAAACCTGGGGATATACCATTCTTGTGGACTTTCCTTTGACAAGTAATACCTACCTTAACATAGTTGCAGCCTTAGTAACCCCACTTTCATGGAAATTATATTCCCTAATGGCAGTGGCCTCTTCCAGCAGCACAATGCTCCCTGACTTGTTGCATAAATGGTTGAGGAATGTTTTGAGGAAAACAGCACTCAGTCCGAGGTGCTGACCTGCACTACTGATTCCCTGGCTCTCAATTCATTCCGGCATCTGTGGGATGTAATGGACAAAAAAATCCAGGGGCCTCATTTCTGAAACTGCGTAGGATTTGCGTCAGAAGGTGGCGTACGCGCAAACATACAATTTGCATGTAGATAAAAAATATTCAGATTTATAAAACAGTGAGTATGCGTGTCCTACGCTGGTGTCCTTTTATAATTCACAACACACTCAAAGTGAGGCGAGCTTCATGTACATGAGCGAGCTTCATGTAACGGCCACAGTTGCCCATAAAAAGTCAGTTGAATGCCACTAATTAATATTAATGACTACTGATTGATGATTTCAGTCGCAGCGAAGGCAGACAGGAAACCTAAAAAATAAAATTTACACAATGTGAAAGGGAAGATGTTAGTGGATATAGATGGAAAACAGCGGACTAAGATGTTTGGGGTCTTACTGCGTGCGTTGCAAACACCACATAGGTCTAAGAGTGACAGGAAGTGTTAGACTCGGTGAAGCTACACCCTCAGATGGTCTGACTGACTGATATCTCTCCAACTTCAAAGAAACAAAACTAAATACAAGACTTTGGCTGAATTAAAAGAAGAAATCGGCCAACTTCTTTGAATGAAAAACAAACGCGGCCGTCTGCGCTCCAGGCAGAGCCCGGTTATTTTTCTGACAGCGGCCTCCCAGGTGCTGCTTAGCTCAGGGAAAAGGACAGAAATCAGTTTAATCAGTGAAATTATCAATGAGTTGCTTCTTCCATTGTCCAAATAAATCACTGTGTCATTATGCATTTTTATATCCTAAATTAATGATAATGATAATAATAATGATAGCAAACACATTATGGAACACCTTATATGATATATGATGACAAACCGACTCATATGAGTCATCTGTTGTGATTTGAAACAAATGTATCTTTATTTTTATTCTTTGTGTGATCTATATTTCTGTTTTAACATGTTATTTTACTCTGCATCTGTAAATCAACTGAGTATTAATGAAAAGCACTCTATTAATAAAATGCATTATCAGAAACAGCTTCAATTTAATGTTGTTTGTCCAACGGATTACTTTATTATTTATGAGAATGAATTTCAATGACATATAAATCTTGTTTGATGATTGCAGAAACATCTGAGGGTTTGTTGGTGACACATCTCTCTGTATTTATCTCCATGGAGATAAATCCAAAACCTGTGTGATTATTTTTTGTGAAATTGGTGTTGAGTGATAATATTAATGCCAGTGATTTTACACACTGGCATTAATTTCACTCTGCTATTCCCCGTATTTGTGTGTTTTTCAGTGCCTCAGTTGATCCACAGTGGGAAGCTGGACTTCCTGGTGTTTGACTACCTCAGTGAGATCACCATGTCTCTGCTCACTGCCGCCAAGGCCAAGATGCCTGTGAGTCCCACGTCTTAATAGGGTCCAACTCTGATTGTCATAGTCTGACATATGAATGCCCATATTTGTTATATTCAGGATATGGCTTACTACAGCTCCAAGATAATCTAAGAGTCCTATCCAACCTATCAATTTCAGGACAAGTCTTTCACTTCCTGTCGATTATATCCCCCGTACTGACAGGTAACCATAGAAGCCAAATAAACAATGCTACTCTGGCTTCATCTGTCGGTGGTTATACTGTTATGGCTGATTGGTTTGATTATTCTTTTCTGTCTTTGTCTTCTTTAAGAATCTGGGTTACGCTCCAGACTTTGTCCAGGTGGCTCTGGCTCCGTTCATTAACGACATCCAGAGGAAAGGCAAGTTTATAAATCAAATCTATTTACGTTTTTGTAATTAATTCTTTAATTATGTTTGCTTTCCCGACTCGCTTACTGGTGAACTGAATGAAATCCTTGGTGTCTCCTCCCTAAAGGAATTCGAGTCGTCAGTAATGCAGGAGGCGTGAATCCTCTGGCCTGCGCCAAGGCCATTGAAGAAGTCATTAAAAAGGCGGGCCTGGACCTCAAGGTTGCTGTTGTGACCGGTGATGACCTCATGCCTCACGTAAGGTTGCTATAGCAACATAGTCACGTAGTAAAAAATTTAACATTTAGAAAATCAAAGGTATTATCAGATTTCCTCTATACTCTACTCTCATCTCTTCTCTCCTCTTGTCTCGCTTCCCTTTCCTATCGTCTTGTCTCCTCTCTTCCTGTCTCTTCTTGTCCCTCCTTCAGTCTTGTCGCGCCTCTCAGCTAGTCTTGCCACTCGTCTCATCTCTCCTTGTGTTTCCTCTCATTTTAGCTATTGTCTCATGTCCTCTTTTCTCATCTTGTTGCGTCTGGTCCCGCCTTTCGTCTCTTGTTTGAGTTCACGTTTTGCTAAATCCAGTCGTGTGAAAGTCAAAGTCTCCTCTCCTCTCCTCCCCTCTGCCCTACTTAAAGGGCTAAGTTGATTGCGGGCCAATTGAGAGTGGAACACACATTCCACAGATTGACTGGCGGGCTTCACAGCAGTGTGGGCTGTCAGGAATGTCCTCTGCTCTCTGGAAATGGACAATTCTCTGGTTCTGCACTTTTAGCTTGATGGCTGCAGTATGTGAACGTGAGAGTGTGAACACACTGACCCTCGTTCTATTCTCTCGTTTCACTGTTTTTATCCTTTTCTATCTCATGGTGTTGATGTTAAACTCATGGCGTTAATGTTCAAGGTTCACTAATTAAAGGTGTATTAAAAGTCCAAAGTCTCCTTTCCTCTCCTACAGGCAACCAGTCTGTCTGAGGTAAAGATGATGGACGGAGACAGCAGAAGACCGTTACCTAAAACAGTCCATAGTATGAATGCTTACCTCGGGTATGAATTCGCCCTCATAGATATTCAACTCCTACCTTTTGCACTTCACCTCTCACATTCTTCTCCCCTTCTTTCTCCTCTCTCTCTCTCATTCCCTCTCAGGGCTGTTCCTATCCGTCGCTGTCTGGATCTCGGGGCGGACATTGTGGTAACGGGACGCTGCGTGGACAGTGCCCTGGCTCTCGGGCCTCTCATGCACACCGTACGTCTGCTTTAAACATTTGTATCAGATTTTTATTTTCAGCCATCATCCATTCTTAAACAGAATCCTTTCAGGATCCCGGGGAATATAGATAATATTTTAAACTCTTGTTTCCTGGTGGCTGTAGGCCTACTGTTCTAAAATGTTGCTGTCAGTGGGTGGAGATGTTCTACACAGACTGAACCTATTATTTTTGAGACATAAGATTCAGCAAGAAGCTTTTTAACATACTTTCATACACAGCTCAAAGAAATTGAAGGAACTCCTAATTTCCACTGTACAATACCAAGGCAGAACTGCCAGAACTCTACAAAATAACATCTAGCGGTTTACTCATGTGCATGTTTCGGACCCAACTCTCAGAAACAGACTCTTTGAAGGTGGCATGAGGATTTGACGTCCTCTAGTGGGACCTGTTCTCATAGCCCAGCACCATGCAGCTGGAGTTGCTTTTACCAATCAACACAATAATTTGCAGTTGCAGCATTGGTGCCCCGTTCTCTTCAGAGCAGATTCACGTGGCGCACATGTGGCGCACATGTGGCGGAGAGGAAAGAGTCTAGAGACATCATGGGGAAGGAGATCGCCCAGGACACAACGCACCGGCCCATTAGGAGCAGGTCCAGACATTGTCAGGGGTGCATATAGTCAACGGAGGCCAAACACAGAACTGAGCTATAATATTTGTCTTCGTTATTAAAAGTGCATTAAATAAAAAATAATACAAACACAGTAGGAGAACAAAAAAAAACACACACAAAATACAAATTACAATGCACCCTCAACAACATAGAGTTTTGACACGGCACACTTTGTTGTAAGAGAAACTTCACTGAATGTCTCCACATTTTGTCACATTCTTCTGCTCTTCCTGCCACGTACCTTTTTTCTTGTAATTTCATCATGTGAAATTGAAGAGAGAGTGAGATCTTGTGTTTCATTCAGATCTATGTTGAGTGAAAGGTACTGGCTCAGGGGACTGGCTGACTGCTGAGACAATGACGCTGCTGCCACCTATTGGTCTATCAAGCTCCCACCTAACCAGGGAGCACTTAATCCTTCCAGAGACCATATTGACAGCAACAGTTTATCATTATTTTTTTATTTTTTTTGAGTGTAGGTTACATGTGTGTAAGATTTCTATCTCGAGCTGAATATTTTGAACTTGAGCGAGAAATTTTCTCTGATGCAAAAAGCAATGAGCGGCGGTTCTTTCTCTGACAACAGAGTGAAATAGTGGAAAGTAAACCGATGTAGTTTTCCTGGAAGGGAGGGGCATATATTTAAGGGATTGCAGGAAGTCCAGTCAAAGTTCATTTGTATAGCACATATTTCAAACAACCACAAAGCCTCTTCAGAAAATGTTGAGGTGACAAGGCTCAACTCAAGTTAAGAGCCAGAGAGAAAAGGTAGGTGCTTAGCAGGGATTTAAAAGCTTCTAGTTCTGACGGGAATGGGTCTAACTCACATTAGAGACATGAATATTCCCAGGTAACATTCACACGAGAAGAGCAGCGTGAATCAAGTGAGTGCAGTGTTTGCAGCATAAAATAGAACATTATTTACTCCATTGTATAACGGTTCTTGGATTGACAGGGACACAAGTTTCATCACCGGTCAGTAAATTCTCTCTCTGATTTTATCTGTTACAGTTTGGATGGGAAACAACCGACTATGACCTGCTGGCAGCTGGCAGGTATGCGCACACACAAACACACACACACACACACACACACACACACACACACACACACACACACACACACACACACACACACACACACAAACTGACCCATGATGTTGATGACTTGTGATAAATACGGAGGGTTCATTAGAGGAACATCGAAGGTTTTCTGTTCTTTAATCATCTGTTTTTCGGTGTAAGATTCAGATCAAACTCGGCACAGACCAGGAACCTGACAGATAAAGTTGTAAGCTGAAAAGTTAAAGATCTTTGGTCTTAAAGGAGTTTTACTGTGTTGAATCTGGAGATCTGATCGATGCACTGGAACAGAAGTACGTAAAGCCAGACAAGATACAGTTCTCTGAATTTATTATACAATATATCTACGATGCTATCGAAGTCGCGATTAGTCTCAAATCTGTAGAGGGAATATTAAACCCTTGAAACCAAGACAAGTTAGCAAGTTGCAGAAATATTCTAAATAGTAAATATGTGATGCGTTTTATACATTTTTGCAATACATTGCAATACGTATCACAATACAACTCAAAATATCACAACAAATCGCAATAAAAACGTTTCATTTTTACTGCAATACCCGACCCAATTTTGAGTTCCTGTACTGAGTGCTTTACGAGCATCTGGTCCCAGTCGGCTGGATCCTCTGCCTCCAACCGAATCCGTTTGAACAGAATCCATTTGATGGTTTCTCAATGAGGTCCCTGCTCCGATAAGGTTTCATATTGATAAAGCTTTAAGATTTATTTCAGTAAATCGTTTTTTAGTAAATGCGATCCAACAGCTGTTATTATGTTTATGTGTGTCAGTCTTGCAGGTCACCTGATCGAGTGTGGAGCTCAGAGCACAGGAGGAATCTTCACCGACTGGCACAAAGTTCCTGACTGGTGAGTCTTGAGGGTTTAAAACAAACTTTGGAGCCTCCGGCAAAGGTTTGGTTGAACTAAATTGTTTATTTTTGGTTCTCAACAGGAGTTTCCACTTTACAGAAATAGCATTGCTTTGTGATAATGACACAACTTTACCACAATGATATCACATTATGGCAACCACAACACTTAACCAGTAATGATACCACTTCACGATAACAACACCAGTTTACGGAAACCGGGCCTACTTATGGCAATGGCACAATCCCATTGCGAGGATACATTTTTACAGTAAAGGCACCAATTTACCGTATTTTTGTATTGTACTGTATTGTACCTTTATATAGGAATGCCATAACTTTACAAAAATGACACAACTTCACAGCAATGACACTACTATATAAAAGTAAAATAGTTTTATAGCAATGTCACCACTTCATGACAACAACAGCAATTTACCGCAGTAGCACCTCTTTTTAGCAACAATACCTTTTACAGAAATGCCACCACTTCATCAAACATGAATGAATTTTACTGAATGAGCGAGGCAAAGGGGTGGTGATGTCAGCAGTATAGAAATATTTGGTCGATGAAGCATCAAAAATCAAACTTTCATATTTTATAAATGGAGTAGTGGGTTTTTTTTTGTAAATTATTAAAGTTTCCCAAAAGTGATTAAAAGAATCGGTTTGTAATCCCTGTTTTGTGATAAGTGCAGGTTGATACACATCCTGCAATATGATGGCGTTCAGTTGGAGGCTTCAACCGAAGTACATGATGTGTTTTGGTCTCAGGGATAACATAGGGTTCCCAGTGGTGGAGTGTTCCAGCGACGGCTCCTTCCTCCTCTCCAAACCGCCTAAAACTGGCGGCCTGGTTTCCTTCGGCACAGTGGCGGAGCAGCTGGTCTACGAAATTGGAGACCCTCAGCGATACCTGCTGCCTGATGTCACCTGTGACTTCAGCCAGGTGGTCATCAAGGAAGTACCAGGTAATGACACAAACACACTCTCATACACAAACACTGTCTCTCACACACACACACACACACATGTCCTTTTGAGGACATGACCACAGTTTGAACTGTTGACTGTTTTCATAACCTGTAAACATCACCCTGCAGCTTTAAACAAACCACTGATGAAATTCTTCACCCGACTCTGAACCTCAAATAAACTCTTTTCTCCCTTTCTTAAAAACTAAACATCAACCCATCAACTCAGATTGAACCCGTCTAGAACTCTAACCGTCCTATGAACTCCAAAACCTTCCCCTGATCCCTCAATGAACTCTTCCTCGCCTGACACTGTTCTGTTGGAATAAATCATATTTTGAATGCAGAGAGAAACCATAATATTTCACAATCTGCGAGAGGCTGAGTCTGACCCCAGCTCCGTTACTCCGCTCGCCACCGTCTTTGTTGGAATGCTCTGCAAATTCAATGGTGGACCCACCTCACAACTTCTAGGACTTAAAGGATCTACTGCTAACGTCTTGGTACCAGATACCGCAGCACACCTTCAGAGGTGGGTTGGATTCCAGGCCAGAGCTGTGCTGGTTGGCTTACGCCGGACAGAATCAATATTTGTCAGGTTCTTATCAAGCCATAACTGATAAATGGAAAGAGGAGTATTTAAAGAGAATTTACATTCATACAGCTTTACATGAAATATGTTCTCAGTTCAGCGTGAACTCCCTGAACTTAACTTGCACTTAAATCAGATTAGGTCTCATCTACATCAGCAGGGAGTTCTGGATCAACTCTGGATCAGAATGTCTCTTTTCAAAGGGGGACATGACCCCTTCAACGCTGCTGTCTCTACTAATGTAAACATCTCCTCTAATTTAGCCTCTTCAGCCATTACTTGACCCCTACGCTCTTCATCGTGGAGCTGAACCGTTTACGTGTCAGTGAATCGGTTCAGGCAGGGATGAACGCTGACGTTTTTCAACACACTCGTGGAGGTTAAATGAGTGTATTAAAAGGACACGGTCAGGCTCCAAAAAGTTCTCCTCCTCCTTTCACTATAAGAACAGCAAAGTCTCACAGCGCTTTGAGAGTTAGTTCCGTCCCAATTTAACCTCTCCAGCAATGACAGGTCCCAAAAACGACCTTCTAGTTCTCTCTTTTTTCATTGTGGTCTTCTTTTCTAAAGAAAAAAATCATTTGTTACTAATGTTGACAACGGCGATTAAATCTTGCTTTAATTACACGGAAAGATGTAAATAAACTATACACATATAAAATATATTTCCATAAATACATAGATGGATGAATGATATCATTTATGAGGAATTCAGTTTCAATTAATTAATAAAATTGAATTCAAATAATTTGTATAATATATAACCGAATTTCAATGAAATAGTAGATATAAATGTATTTGGTTGCATCATGGGAAAATATGTAATTGAAACTATTTTAATTTTAATAATGTATACAAAGTGTATATATTATTTATTCATTCATAAATCAATAGGTAAAGTCAATCAATTGAGTAGTAAATATATATGATTTTTAAGTAATTTGAAAATTAATAATCATAATGAAATGTATCATTTTAAAACAATTTGATGTAATTTGCATTTTTGATTAACATTATGTTCATTTATTGTATGTGTTGTAATTGAATGTGATTTTAGTGAGTTTAAATTATAATGATATTGATATTTACATTATTTTTAAATAATGTATTCAAATAAACAAAGTTATTGATAAATAATGGTTATTTTAGTTCAACATTTTATTTTTAATAATATATATATTTTAATATAAATGATAAATTATTAATATATAATAATTGAATTACATTAACCATATAATATAGTTTAGCAATGATTTATATAATATGTAAATCATTAATGTAATTTAAATATGTTTTATAATAATAATTGGCCAATATTATTTATTCGTAACCATATAGATGGAAATGGAAAAAATTATTCATATAAATAAAACTATACTATAAGTTTCGTCTTAAAATGTCAAAGAGTCTGGAAACATTTCCAAGCCTTTTCTCCAGTGTTGAGGGAGATGCCTTTAGATTTTGACAGAAAATCATCTCATTAGGGAAACATTTGATAATGGGTAAATATTCTAAATGTTTCATTTCTTCCCAACTTCCTGTGTGGGTGTTTTCAGGTGTCGAGGGAGGAGCTGTCAGAGTGACGGGGGCTAAAGGCCTGGCTCCGTCACATGACTACAAGGTAAAAACATCAACATGTGGAGGATTTATTGGTCATTTCTCTGAATATATAATTCCATCCTCCTTTCGGATCTTCTCAGGTTTGTGCCACCTACATGGACGGCTTCAGGGCCACGGCGGTGTGTCCGGTTGGAGGGCCCAGAGCAGTGGAGAAGGCCCGACGGACCGCGGGCAGCATCATCAAACGGTTTGTGCGAGAGAAGGGACTTTCATAGCCGCCGCCTCTGATCTATGGTTTCTAACCGTATCCATGTCCGTCTGCAGGACGAGGAGAATGTTCAAGCAGTTAGGACTAGAAGATTTCAGCTCCGTCAACGTCCAGGTCCTTGGAGCCGAGGACACATACGGAGCCAACGCTCACACTAAAGTAATGCCACGACGCAGACACAACGATTGACGCGAGTCGTCGTAAATGATCCCCTCTTAGATTTTATTCTGCTCAGTCAGCAAAACTGGTTTATAAGAAAAATACTCCAAACCCAAAAAGAGTAATGGATTTTCTCTGGAAATCAAAAAATGCCTTCCATTGTCGTTCATTCTAAACCCAAAAGAATAAAATGATGAAAGCTTGAACTGTAAGTTGGTGCTGCTGGAGGCAGGATGATGCTGTTATTTTAGGTGTGATCATGCAGAAACCTCTGAATGTGTGCCCAGGAAACTTGGTTGGAAAATATGTCTTGGATCACAATAATCTCCAATTCATTTTGGTGCAGATTCAGATAAAGAGACATTTCCCTTTATTTAACATTTCAAAATAAGGCATTTCTCCAACTTTTTCTTTATCTGCTCCAGTAATAAGACAAACTCAAACTGCCCGAAAGCCTGCTCTTGAGATGAGACGTGGTTAGAAGACACGTTACTTGAATCCGTCAGTCCTGAAGTGGGATTGTTTGTTGAATTCATGTTCCTGATCCCAGATTCTTTAGAGGCGTAGAAACTGGCCATATGGAACGTTGGTCTTTAAATGGGAGGGATGAAAACTTTCAGCGTGTAAACTGGTGTTCCGGTCTGTGGGTTTCTCATAGACAGTGTTGTGGAACGGTTGGTCATCTCCTTAGAGGATGGTGAGATGAAGGCAATGAATCTTCTCCCTTGAGTGTGCCATAGACAGTTTATAAAACGTTAAACTGTCTATGGCACACTGAGTGGGTTGTTTTCATGTAGTGATAGAAGACGCCAAGATGTGTCTCAGGGAAAATCATTCCATCAATGTAAAATCTCCACCAGATAATGCTCTGAAGATATTTGTTGCTAGTTTGCTTGTAGATGTGTTCTTCTTCCCATAGGCCAAGGAATAAATTAGCATAATTTGGGACAAAGGCAGCACCAATAGCTGCACCTTTCAGCTGTTTGGGATAGTTGTCTTGGAATAGGAAAATGTTGGACCCAGTGACTGAGGTCAACGACAAAAGAAAGGGAGGGGCTGGTCTCCCCACTCTTCTTGTGAAATGTTCCATGGCTCGGCGCCCCTCTATGTGGACAATGTTGGTGTCTAAAGATTCAACATCACATGTCACTAGAAAATAAGTTGGGGGTTTTAAGGAATTTACTTGATTCAGTACCTGGTTGGTGTCTTTGATTTAGGAGGCTAATGTTGGGACCAGGCTTTTGATGAAATGGTTGATGTATTGGGAGGCTGGCTCGGTGAGTAAGTTGTTAGCAGAAATGATGGTTCTGCCTGGAGGGTTGTACTTGGGTTCTTAGTGCACTTTGGGTAAGAGGAAGATAGCCGTTACGGTCGGGTGTTCGCCGACTGAGATCCGTCTTTTTTCTCTAGCTCTAGTAGGGAAATTGTGAAAATCCGTTTTTCAAGTTTCCGGTCATGGTAAAGGTTCTGTTATTGCCTGTGTGCTTCTTCAATGTATTTATTACAATTCTGCTTCCCGTTGTCAGCTGGCCTCATAATAATACTGTCATTTTTTGAAAGATCCCCCAGTACAGCTGGTTCTTTCATGGAGAGATAGGAAGGACATTATGCTGGGACTTGGTGAAAAGATTTTCAATTTCGTAGCCGACTTTCTTGGTAAGTAATAAGTAAGTACTTACTTACTTATTACTTACTTTTAGAAACTGTAGCAGTCGGAGAGGTGAAGGAGAGGCTGAACTGAGGGAATGGGTTTGGCACAACAGAGGTGGGAGGCAGTAATTGCTCTCACCTGAGAGGTTGTGAGCGTGTGTGAGCAGAAAGACATGCATGCAGGGCAGGAAACATGTTCCAGAGAGGCTTCAGTTCAACATGTAGAAACCAACCACAGTCCAGTTCTGGATGTGAGCAGCAACATCTTCGATCGGGGAACGGGTTTGAATATCTTCATAAACTTTCTTTCACCTTTCATCCCATTCCACCCTGGCAATTAAATCTTCCAGCCTGTGTGAACAATCATTGATTATAAAGACTGAGTGCAAGAGACTTTTCTTTACAAGAATTACTGGACTTTTGAAATTTTGGACTATTGAAAGCTGTTCATGGTGATTTTGTGTTATGCAAATATTTTGAATTAATATTTTGAATTCATGATTTGAATTCTGATTTCGTATTAATAATTAGGAATGAAAATCTAATTTTTTGGTAATTGTTTCTAAAAATTCCAATATCCCAAACCAAATTCATCACAAGAGGGAGTGTTTCCCACAAAAACTCCCTAGGAGAGACTTTTGCATGTTTGAATTGAAGCCTCATTTTTCCTGACCTGAACAAGAAATATAAGTAATATAAAATAATATAAACTACTCTTGGCAATATTTCCACCACCGCTGTTTTTGTCTTTTTTCTTATTTTTATATTTTATATTCTTATACCGTTCCAGCTAACTCTACAACGCCTTGACGAAGGCCACTGTGCCAAAACAATCTCTCTCTCTCTCTCTCCCCCCCCCTGCTTCCTACTGTTTCTTCTAAAACAAGAGTGCCTTGGAGCCAGCAGGTTTTTATTTTCGGCTTTATTGGTTTTCTAGCTGAAATGAAATGTTGATTATCTCGTTACCATGGCACCTGGTCCTGAAGTTTATGTTTTGGTAAATAGGCAAGCTTAAGGATCCCGGAGACTTTGACAAGGGTCAAACTGTGATGGCTATGAAACAGGGTCAAGGGCGGCCAAGGCTCAATGATGGTGGTGGGGAGCAAAGGCGAGCCCATGTTGTCTGATTCCGAAGAACATCTACTGTAACACTAATCATTAAAAAAATGAATGCTGGTTCTGAAATGAGTCAGAACATACCATGATATCACTTTGTTCAAAAAATGTAAAAAAACTCTTATTAGACTGTAGATATAATTAGCTGTAAAGGACATATTCTAAGATAGTGTCAGAAAAAACAGATTATATTCAGATGGATATACACTTACAGAAATTGGTTGAATGATTATCTTGACTAAATCCAACGGTTGCCCCTATGAAATTTAGTTTAACTTACTGTATTATTCTTAGTTGAACTCACTTTAATATTCTGGTAAGAAACAAACAAACAGACTGAATGAATGAATGAAGGTGAAAACTCATCAGGTTATCAGGATTTAAAATTTTCTAAACATCACTAAAATAATAAATGGAATATTTTGCTTGTTTCTTTCCAAAATGTTTACTCTTATCCTCCCTCCTCATCTGTCCATCTTAATTTTAGCAGGTCAGGGTCAGACTTAAGCCTGTTTCACGCCTCTAAACTCTCCCCTCGATGACAGACTCTCTCTTTGTCCCCTCACCCCTCCATCCATTCAGAACCTCTCCCCCACCAGAAGCAGGTCAGGGTCAGACTCAAGCCTGTTTCACGCCATTAACCTCCCGAGCTCGGGTTTCTCTATCCCCTCTATGCTTGCTCCTCACATCATTTCTAGCTGAGAACAGTGAGATGTGTTTCTTTTTCTGTGTCTGCAGGGCTCCAGAGAGGCAGTCATCTGGATGGCCGTCCAACACAAACAGAAAAAAGCTCTACAGCTGTTCTCCACAGAAATTGCTCCAGCAGGAACTGGAATGGGTATGACAACCATGTGTCAATAAAAAAGTTCTGGTTAGTCTATAAATAATACACAGAAAATGTGAAAAAAAAACTTTCTTGCAGTGTTAAAATAAAAAAATAGAATAAATCCGACATTCTCCCCTTTATCCAAACTCATTCCAATATGCGTTATTTTCATCCCTGTGGATCTTAAATTCGGGCCCCTGACTGCAGGATTTCTTTCATTCTTCTGTGCCAGAATGGTAGCACTGCCTCAGGAGATCTCTGCAGAAGCAGCTGTGTAAAGGTTCACAAAAGTACTGATGTAGTTGCCGTTGTCGTCACGTTTTCGTCTTTCGTCTGTCATCTGTATTTAAGCGAACACTGCCGGTTTAATATCTGTGGACTATAGTATGCCGGCCAACGTAAGCAGAAAACGCAGGAGTGTCTGCTGTTGTTGTGCTAGGCTGCACCCTCTGCTGCTCCGGGTTATCTCCTCTTCATTGGTATTAGGGATTTCTCCCTGAAAGTACTGACATAACCATCCAGATTTTAAATTCAGAATATCTAACATGTCTGAGAATGATCGGAGTAGCGCTGACAGTCCACAAGCATATCAGGTGATGGTGCACCAGAGTCTGTAAATGTCCCACACTGTGAGATCTTCTGGTCTCAACATCAGGACTGACCAAAGAATCAGGGTGAAATCCAGGCCATTCTTATGTAGGGGGAGCATAGATTAAGTGAACCCTACTACTTGCTCTTATGGTGGTCTCTGCTGAGATATTTCTCTGTGCACCAGCACAGAGTAGAGAATTTTCACCCGTGGGCAGCTGGCCAGGTCTCTGCAGATACTCTAAGGAGGGTCATTGCCTCTAGTTTTCACAAGATATGGATTTTTGTTTATAGATACAAGTTCAAATCAGTCACACACAGTCGGAGTGAACTGTGTGTGACTCCTGCTGAGTCCAACTATTGAACTGTTAGCAGGACGGCTGAACCCGGACCAGCCACTGAAACTACAGGGACCTTTATTATAGTGCTTCCTCCACTCCACCGCCGCGTGAATCAACTGACATTAGCTAACATCGCTTTGGCTCCAAGAATCCTCTCATCATGTTCCTCGCCAGATCAAACCGTGAAACTCTAAGCTATGCATAGCTCAACATAACGGCAATAATCAGGATCACAGAGAGAAATAAGAGATAGAAAGATTCCAGTTCATGATGTAAGTCACCAAAGGACAAAAATAAAAGATATGGGGCAAAATATTATATTTTTATATCATATTTTATCCAATAAATATTATATTGTAACCAATAGAGAAAATTTTCCTTTCTATTTTTTATTTTCTCTGTAATATTGATTATTGTCGTTATGTTAGGGAGGTTAAAGTTCAAGCTCAAACTTTGTCTTTTCATATTCTCCCTATTTTTCGTGCTCACAGCTCCTGGACTGACGGGCATCGTAGGAGGACGGCCCAGAGTGTGAGTTTGTAGTTTTTTATATACGTACATTTTTCTCCCAGGAAGTTTGATCTTATCCTCGTGAAAAGCCTGTAGAGATGTGGAGAACATCTCACTGTAATTCTTCATATCTTCTTCATTCTTTCTCTGATTTCTCCAGGTCCCCCGTCCTCAAGCCCTTTTTCTTCCTTCATCCGAAACCTGAGCTGAAGGTGAGGTTTCCAAGAAAAGCAGGGTCTGGTTTTAAAAACAGGATTTCCCCGAAACGTTGTGGAGGGATGGGGCCAAATGACGCGTAGCTCAGGTGCAACCATTTGTTTGTCACTGCAGGTGGACCTTCACATCAATGGGGAGATGACGGAGTCTCTCACAATGGAGGGACCAGACGTACCTGAGCAGGAAGCCCCTCCCACACCGGCAGAGGATGTATCTGACAAAGGTAAACAAGCACGCACCAGAGTTTCACATCTCAGAGAGTCAATTTAACCATTTAGTCGTGTTGGCTGTTAATCAAGATACAGCTGCTATGGCTACCATTGCATATATATTTAGAAAAAACACTTTTTGCCAATAACTTATAAATAGTATATTTTACCAATAAACCTAATAAAAAATGGTGGTCGGATAATTCTTTTGCTTCCATCTGTAGTACTTAACAGCGTCTGCAGAAACTGCAAAAAAGCGATGTGTCACCTCCATATGACATCCAGCACTGAACCCAAATCTGTTTAGTATCACGTGTCCAAAACCAATTACCAAAATAAAAAATGACCTGATTCCTTAAACTCAAGTTTAATAGACCCTTATTACCCTAAGCTAAACCGTATTCTAGATATTAAACCAGGTTTGAAGCATAAAACTAATAAATGGAATGTCCAAAAAGTTATCACTTCAAAAAAGTCCCTATTCCTAAGATCTAAAACTCTTTCTTCACATACAGTTCCTTCCAGAATAATTGGCACATTGTAAAAAAAAAAAAAAGCGTAAATAGAGATAAAAAAACAACTTCTTTTTTGTCCATACCCATGATCTTTAATCCAAATTATTCACAAAAATCTAATCTTTTATTCATGTGACAAAACAAGACATTCCTAACATAAAACAAATATTTTTCTTTTATCCCAGTCCCACAATTATTGGCACACCCTGCAATTAATATTTTGTGCAAATATATATTGCCACAACAACAGCCCGGAGTGTCCTTCTGTAGTGTGTGATGGGGTTTGAGAACAGATGGAGATGATCTGAGACCTTTCCTCCATACTGAAAATCTTCAACTCCTTCAGATTCTGAGGTAAATGCTTGTAGACTCTCCCATTCAGTACATCCCACAGATGTTCTATGGGGTTCAGGTCAGGTGACTGGGATGGTAAAACCTTAATTTTCTGATCTCTGAATCAGTCTTGGGTGGATCTTGAGTTGTGCTTCAGACCACTGTCCTGCTGGAAAGTCCAACCATGGCCCACTTTAAGTTTCCTGACAGAAACAGACATTAGATTTCATCCATTGTCTGCTGATAGTTGATGGAGTCCATGGAACCCTGTATTTTAACAACATGTCCAGGCCTTTGGAAGAAAACACAGCCCCCTAGCATCAAAGATCCACCAACAAACTTCTCAGCTTTTCTTTATGGTTTTCTCTCTTGAGTATAGACGCTAATGATTTTTTAAATCTTATTTATGGCACTGTAGAAAGCAAACGCGAACATTCTAATAGATGTTCGTACCTCTGAGGACTCGTGTCGACTACCTTCAAACCTTAAGCCACCCAGGACACTTGTTGCCCTTACCTAAACCATATTCTGGCCTTAAAACAAGACCTAAAGCCTAAAGCACGTCCGTGGCTGGCCAAAAAAGCTCCCACATTCAAATGCCCTCATTACTTAGAACTAAAACTCTTTCTTATTAAGATAGAAGAACACACACTCACATTTGAGCCTCTCCATCCCCCAAAAAACAAGTTCTTACCACGAAGACAGAGCTGCTTTTTTAATTTGCCTTAGTTTTGCAATAAAAATAACTTTCAAGATGAAAGTGAATAAAGTGAGTCCCTGTTTGAAACGGTCATACTAACAGATTGCAGACAGTGTAAGCCTCTGTAGTAAGAAAATAAAAGTTGCAATTATATTCCAGCTTCAGAGAAATGGCCTTTGAACGATGTTAAGTTCCAGGGTTGTGAAAAATAAATTGACCCATTTCTGGTTCCCCCTATTTCTCTGTGTCTCTCATCACTTCAATAGACCATCTTCAGAAGCAGGAAGTTGACTTGTAGGTTTCACCAGTAGCACACTATGATAAAATCAACAGAAATCCCGGAAGGTGATTAAAGTCCATCAGTCTTGGTAGGGAATCTATAGCTGTTTCTAAGGATCTGGGACTCCAAAGATCCACAGTGGGACACATTATCTACAAATGGAGATAATGAAGACTTGGAACATGGTGAACTTCAAAGAAGTCCAAGGACGGTGAAGGCTCATTCAGGAAGTCGTAGACGTTTCCAAAGGAAACATCCAAGGAAATGCAGGACTCTCTCACCTGAACAGAAGTCGGCAAAGTGATTCTACTATTCCTAAGACACCGGGCTGAAATCGAATCATGGGAGAATAACGAGGAGAAAGTCAATGCTGACTCAGCTAAACGTTAAGGCTGGTCTGAACTTACCCACAAAACACCTTGATGACCGTCGGAGGTTCTTGGAGAATCCTCTGATGAGTGTAAAGTTGAACTCTTTGAAGCCAGCAGTCCCGTTACATCTGGTGTAAACCAAACACAGCATTCCACCAGAACAACATTAGATGTGAGAATGTCAGGTCATCAATTTGTGAGTTGAAGCTCACGTAGCAAGACAATGATCCCAAGCCGGAGTTGAGTCCCCCTCTTGAACGGCCTGGTCAAAGTCTGGACCTGAACTTCATTGGGAAGCTGTGGTGGGACCTGAAAGGATCAGTTCAGGGTCACAATCCCGCCTATGTGCCGCCTCTAAAGCGGTTCTGCAAAGAAGCATGGGCCAGAATTCCAGCACAGTGAGGTCAGAGACTGATCACTGTTTCCTGAGCGAAGTTTGAAGAAAGTTTTTGTTTTCTGTCCAGAGCTGCCCAGTGGACGTCACAGCTACAGACTGGAAGAGTTGGTCTACACCAGGAGCGGAGATAAAGGAGACTCAGCTAACATTGGTAAGAAACCTGTGAAAGCCCTGAAAGGTCCAGTCTGTTGCCACTCTCATGGGTTCTTGGGGGGGTAGTTTATGTTCCTTGGATTTATTTTGAATTCAAAGACTGTTTACTTCCTTTTTCGCACATTGAACATTGATATCACTGTCATGTATTTCCACCATGTACATGTCATGTATATAAAATGATACTAACAGTTGGCTTAGCATAAAGATGGTAAAGAAAATTGAACCTTTAAGAATGCTAATTAATATGTTAGAGCTTATTTTTGCTAGACTGGGACCAAGAAATAGTCCGAATGCAAAGGAGAGAAATTACATTTTGACCAGTTATAATGTTATAATCACCCTTTCCTAATACTGTACTGGTTCCATCTTTGCCGCTAAAATATCTCCAGATCTTATAAGTCCCAACAAGACCTGCAGTTCCCGACATGCTCTATACCAGTCGTCTAGCCATCTCAATCTGGTTCTTGTTAAACCTCTTACACTTGACCTTTTATAATGCTTCCTACATCCACTTCTGGAGAAAAAAAAATCTTTATTTGCTGCCTTATAAAATCCTGCCCATTGATAGGTAACCGTGGTAACCACATAATCAATATTATTCTGACTTTGCCTGTCAGTGGTTACAACTGACAACTGTTATGGCTGATCTACAGAACACTACTCCAGCTTGAATCATAGATAGACAACTAAGTTGCTTTACTCTGAGTTTTCTCTCTCTTCAGGAGTGATTTCTCGCCATCCCCTCTTCTTCCCCTACCTGAAGAAACACCTGACTTCTTCTGTGGTGGAGGAATACTTCTCCCATCTCATCCAGCCCGGGGTGAAGAATGCTGTCACTCGGTGAGCAAATAATTCATCTGTGTGAGACTGAGCTGAGCGAGCACAAAAAGGTACAAGAAACAAGACATATGACAGAAAAGAGATGATTTAGATCGGAGTCAGTTAGTTATCATTGCTAGATTTCACTTCAATGTCAGCCCTCATCGCGAACGTGAGCTAGTGTCAGCTAAAATATGCTAATGTCTGCTATCAAAGCTAAAGTTGGCTCACATTAGATCGCGTAGCTAAAGCTAGCTAATGCTGCCTATCATTGCTAATGTTAGCTATTATAGCTAAAATGATTTAACAGCAAAAACTAGCATCTTGGCTCAAGAAGAAGGCCTCGAAGAAGATCTGGAGTCCCCTGATCTGAATCCCAAAGATAATCTCTGGTGGGATTTGAAGAAGATGGTTGCTAAAGTTAAACCCAGAAATATTCCAGAACCTGCAGCCTTTGTTGATGGATTAGGCCACGATTCCTCAGGAAACTGTCATTTGGCATCAAGATAGCAGCAGGTCAGAGCAGCTTAAGGTTCCACAAAGTCCTAGAGATAGTCACCATGAAGTCTGGAATCATTTAAGACTGAAGTTATCAGGAATAACCGGATTTGGGCTCAAATTTAGGAAAAACCCTAAAATGTGCCCTAGTGAGAGATTTAAGCCGTTCTTCTGTGATTTGTTTTTAGTGAGCGGACGATGAATTTCATCTTTTGCAGCAAAGACTTCACTCTGAGGTTTTCTGCAGATCACAAACACAAAGAGTATGCAGCAACTCTAATGAGCTGCTGTGGTCATGGCAATCACTTTCAGACGTCCGCCTTCAGCAACCGGAGCAGAAATGAGACCCTCAATCTGTGGGCGAGGAGATAAAAGTCAGGACCGAGCTGCCACACAAAGAGAGAACCTCCGCCATCTGTGTTTTTCTTTCAAACCCTGTCTCCTCCTGTTAGCTCAGGTCGGAGTAAACTTTAAGTTCATGATACGTTAGACACCTGAGATTGGAATGTAGGACTATAATGGATAATGATGTCGGGGTCCACCTCACACATAATGTGAGAATTTTGACGGATGTTCTCTCGAACATGCACACTTACAAGATTGGATAATGACTCTGCATCACAGGATTCCATTAGAACTGTTTTGTCCGGGGCACTAGTGAACATGTTGCCTAAGGTGATCTCTGGACACGCAGCTGTAAACAATTTGACTGATGACGTTGCTGTAGCGATTGGACAAACTCGTAATGAGAAAACTAGCCTGGATGAGGAAGTATTTCAGAAGACGCTGTCATCGCGGGCCTTTTTGTCCTTCTGGGAGATCCGTAGGTTTAACATCTGTCAACAGAAGCATGCTAGCTAATGTTAGCCTAAAAGGGTAATTATGTGTCTGATATAATGTACTTTCAGTAGTGTGCTGCTACCTAATTTATTATACCTAAGTGTATTTCATTGCACAGTGCCGCAATTTCGACAGTGTAACATTGTCTTATTCTGCACTCACATCAAGAGTGACACAAATTTATCGCGCTACACAATTACACATCAGAGCCAGCGCAAAGAGTTGAATAGAAACTACTAGTTGTAATGCTAATTCTAATTACTTGTGTCATTCTTGTCATTTGCTTGAGTTGATAATGTATTTATTTTTGTGATACATTATTTCATTTGAAAAATTTCAATAGTGTAACCTTGTCTTATGCTATGCTACATGACGCTAATTTGGTGCCGATGCAAATGAAGTATATGACCTGATGTGAATTCTATTCACTGCACTGTTACACGGTTATAAGGTTTCTTTCTACAGGCAAAGCAAATTTGTTACTCATCTGCGTAAGTGGAACATTTTCAACAGTGTAGCCTTGTCACACCAAACAGGATGCAAATTCTTTGCACACCAAGATTCCACACAAAGTCTTGGTAGGGATATGTGTTGACTTGAGAAGTTGCGATGCAAATGATTTAAATTCAAGTTCCTGACTTTACCCCTGTCATACCCTTTGGTTAAATTTCAGCAGTTTAGGCTTGTCTTATGCTGCATTCAGACTGGATGCGAGATAAATTTTGCATGATGCGATACCATATATGGTTGGTGCAGAGCTATGCGTAATTATGACTCAAACTTGCGTAAGTCGCATCGATTGTTTGTGTTGAAACATTTCAACAGCGTGTAGCGTTGTCATAAGCTGCATTCAAATCAACACAACATGAATGTCTCACGCGTCTCCCTTACTGAGCCGATGCAGACCTCTGAGGAGTTCCCAATTTGAACCGGGTGACGCTTTTGCTTGAGCTGAAAGAGTTTTACCTTTAACGAGAAAAATCCCGACACTGTGATGCAAAAGCCAGTCGGCGTTAAGATTCTCTGGACGTCGGTAGAACCTTGATGTGAAATTAGAGGAAGCTTATCGGAGCCCTCTGTCTCCACCTACAGGTAATGTTGTGAACTCAGATGTGATTGATTCACATATCTATCTCATAGATCACATATATGACTTTAAAATGGGGGGGGGGGAGCAGCAGTGGGGTTTTCTTTGATCATGGTTGATAATGGAACAAAACAGTGGAAATAATCTTTTCTTGTTTTTTCCCTAGAAGAGAGGGGGGTGTATTAGCGAGCTTGCGTTCCTTTTTTTTGGCGTGACGAGAATGATCCCTGGTGATTTGCACAAGTAAAATAGATGGTGTGAACATTAAATCAAACACTTAGTACACTTGACATCCATAACACAAATCCGTAACGCATCAGTAACACAAACGTCACGTCACTTGTGAAGATATCTGCTGGCTTGTCCTTTGATTTTAGGATGGAGCCACATCCTGTTCTTAAAACCCTCAGGACTGCAAATAGTCTGGCATCGAGAATAAATATCTGGGGGTTGTTTTAGACCATAAACTGGGACAAATGCACAGAGCTAATTAGCCAAAAGGGGCAGTAAAGTCCGGACCTGAAAAAGCTGACTTCCTCATGACGTCAATCACACCATTCTTAGGATGTTTTGCGGTGCTGTGAGGGAGAAGGTTTTAGCTTCCAATCTCGTCTGACGGTTTGAACCGAAAAAACAGAATGAGGAAGATTTTGATGGCGCCAGTAAACTTCTGGGCGTTTAGCTGAGGAGCCTCGGTTTGCACCTACAGATCGTGATCCATAAACAAGGGAAGGAATGTCAGTAACACTATTATAAATTATAATCAAACTCAATAAAATTATTAACCTGAAGATAAGTCAAGTGGTTCCTCTGGACCAGCAGAAGTGTCAAATAAGAACAATGGGGTTTTTTATGGTTGAGCACAGGTGGCAGACATGTTTTGGTGGTGACTCATAGCGCGGCGTGTTAGCAATTAGAATAATGAAGAGGTGGAGGCCGTAAAGTTCACTGACCTGCATCTCCTCTCACACCCCAAAACACCTCTGTGCCTCCACAGACGCTTCATTAGTGCACCTCCACCACTCATTAAACCCCCAGGAAGTATGGACACACACACATTTAACTACTTACAGACACAAAAGCTTCACTAATGACCACAATCAAACCTCTCCCCCAAATGCTCCTTGCAGAAACACTCAGAGAAACACTCCAGCAGAGGGACGTACCGGAGCTCAACCTTGTCCCGTCTTAAACCAAATCCGTACCCTAACATTGTGGTGATCTTTCATCTGGTTCCCCCGCAAAAATTCCCCATTTATAAAATGAACACACACACACACACACTATCGCACACTGACTCACACTTCTTAAGTATGTGCACCAAAGCAAACTACAAGTCATTCAGAGAGCACAAACCTCCCCCAACGTCACTAAAACCCAAGCAATCTGGAAATGTATTCCAGACCGAACCACAACAAATGCATCTGATAGATGTTCCTCAGAGAAAAAAACAATTGTGATACTGGGAATTATTTCTGAGTAATCACCAAATCTGTAAAAAAAAAAAAAACAGGGAGCGGTTGCCCATCTAAAAAGAATATTTAATGTTTATATTTACCGTTTAGCCATATTATAAAAGCTTATTGTGGTTTTTGTTGAAGTCTAATTAAGGGTTGGATCTTGGGCTAAGGAAAATTGCTTAAAGTTGGAAACTGATCTGAATACAAAGTCTGGCTCACTTCCTCAATTTCTCCAACATCACAAGAAAGGAACATCTTCAAACTGTAAGGCGATATAACAACCCCGCTGTCACCTCTGTCGCTTAACACCTGAATAATCAGATGGTACTTTCCAAAATAAATCCTGCAACAATGTTCTATCACTGCACCCATTGTATAGTAGGCATTATGGTGATGTCACCATGATGACATCATTTATGCACAAAGTCTAAGACAGATATGGACAGAACTTTTATTTCTATTTTGCACATTGTCTGTCCATCCATTATTTTCTTCAACTTATCTGGGGTAAGCAAGAGCAAGCTGAATGTTCGGGATATTTGGACATTCCATTGCCAGAAGAGGTATATAATCCCTCGAGTGAGTTCTGGATCCTCCTTGGGTAAAAGGTCGTCCTGTAGGCTTCCTAATCAGATGTTTGAACCACCTCAACCAGCTCCGTTCAACAAGAAGGACTAGTTGACTAGCCGACTACTATCAGTATAAAAACATTCATACACTTTGTAGAACAAAGCAACGTTTTTCAGGAGAGAAGTGGGCGACCAATCTGAGGTAGAAGTACAACCACAGTTTCCAGGTTACTGGGCATGTTGCAATATGTTCGTATTTGTTCGTGTTTCTTGAAAGCTGATGGATTCAGAAGAAACAGAGCAGTAGCACCGTAAACTCCTGGAAGAGGTGGAAATGTGTAAAAGCGCCGGTACGCTTCAAAATGTACCGCAATTCTCTGAACCAAGAGCAACACCTAGACAAAAGTGGCTGTTCCCAGCTTTTGGTGGTTTCCACACACAAAGAAAAAGGATTCTTGTGCGTGTCGTTGTGGTTAAATTAGTTTTTTATTTTGTGGTCTGTAGCTACACTCTGCCGGGGGTCCACGGCCTCAACTTCGTCCTGCAGAGTTCCCTGGGAGGGGGAGGTGTAGCATCTCTACGCAGCGACCCCCAGGTAACACACTCACACAGTTATTCAGGGGTGGTCTTCAATGAATTCAGTCTCATATTTAATCACATTTATCCTCTTTAATTCTATGTAAAGTTTAAAACGTATTAGTATTTAGTGAGTATTTTTGTTTTAGCTGATGTTATGTTTTCAACATTTTAATAATTTCCAGGTTATTACTGTCTACTTTTGATCTATTTTTTATGCTCCATTACTTGTTTAACTTCCTGTCCATCTTTTTTTTTCATAAAAAACTTCTTCTGCGTAATTACTAATACTACTACTTCTAATAGTACTACTACTACTATTACTACTACCACCACTTCTACTAGTATTATTCATACTATGACTATTACTTCTGCCACTGCTACTACTTTTATTTATTTATTTATTATTTACTACTTCTTCAACTGCATTCAGCAGTTATAATCCAAAAATGGCATTTTCTAGCTGTTATTATTAATGTCCATAGATAATGTGTTTTCCATGCAAAATATGTTATCATCTTTTTTGTTCTTGCGGAGTATAGTTGCTGTCTGTAGAATAATTTTTTACTCTTAATTTATAGCATGAATGATGTTGAGGTGTTGTGTTGTAGAAATACCTACTGATGTTAGCATGCTAACCAGCCAGCCTGGTGCTGTCCCGTCTCCCATCTCCCCTTTTAGTCCACTTTCTCCCTCCCTTGTAAAGTTTTTTACCACCTCGCTGGAATCTGCAGTGCTTCAAATAAAACACGAAAACTGCTCAACACACTCACTAAACTCGGAGGTGGAAATATTTGTGTTGCAAGAACTTTTTTTTTCTACTTGTGCTGCTTCTCTCTCTTTCAGGGTAAAGCCTACGCTCAGATGCTGCTGGACTTGAAGCTGAAAGGACTGCCTGACCTCAAATCACTAGTGGACTAATAGAGAGAGAGAGAGAGAGAGTGTGGGAATGAAGAAGGCAATGACAGAAACATCATGATAGAATTGGTAGCTAGTATAATTTTTTGATTTTGTGCTCCTAACAATTTTGCTTCTATGCCTCTGACACAACTACAGATGTCCATAAGCATTTATTCCCCCCCATCAGTCCCCTTTAATTCAATCATACCTCATCCAAAATCAAACATGTCGGCCTGTAACCATAATTTACAGCTCAGCCTACCCACTACTATGAACACTTTATCACAACAAACTCATATTCCAATGCCTTAAATATGCCTGATTTTACATCAAGATCATGACCATCATTCCCTGAGAAACTAGAGAGCATGTCAGGAAACAACGTACCTTGCAATTCTAAGAAAAGCACAAAAAAAAAGAAATCCTAGATCCACCACTTTGTCTGGATCTCTGATTCTACCTCTGCTGCCGTCTCAGAGGGAGAAACACTGCAAACTGTTTCAGTCTCACGATTGCAATCTCAGCCTTAGTTTTCCACCAATCCAAACCTCTCACCTTAAACGTCACTAAGTTTAAACAGGAGGGAGAGGTGGTCTTGCCCATCCCAAGCACCACCTATTTTACTAAATGTCATTTAAAGCTGCTATATGAATAAAGTTAATCCAGGATGCACAATGGTATTCAAATTTGAATATGATTGAAGATAAGCTAAATTACAAATTGTATTTATTTTTGAACCACTTTGACGGCTTCTCTCCGGAACAGTCCTCATCCAAACTTCCAAAAAAAATGAATACAAATGTTTACTTGCAAAATACGATGTAATAATATAGATTTTGTAACAACAAATTAATAATTTTGCAAGTTGAATACTTATCCCTGTCATATACGCCTCACTAAACATACATATTCATTCCCACCGCCCAGTTCTTCTGACTGTGGGAAGAACCAATCATAAATTAGGCCCCTGTCTTGGATCTACCTAGGATGGAAGAAGTATTATTTGTCGAGTAATGGTTAACAGGTCAATGTTGGACTGACATCAAAGATGTTTAACACAGGAATAAGACCAAATCCCAAACAGGACCGTTTTTGTTCCCTGTCTTTAAGCCACTGAGGATAATCAGAGCCAGACATAATCTCAAGACAGGATTTGTCGATATGAACTAAGACAAATCAACGTTATGTAATGATCATAGCCTCTGGGGCTTCCTGTGAAAGGGACACTGAGAAGTTTTCTCTCCACTCGTGACTCCAGGGAAACGTTTTGGGGGCAAATGTTAACATCCTCATCACAATTTGGACTTGAGCGCCATGCTTTAATGTTCAGGGGAACGAAAAGCCCCCGACCTCTGGAGGAGGAGCTGTGGTTTTCCTCGGAGGGTAAACAAAGGGCGGCCTCAAAATGCCTGTTTCTGGCTGCTTCACCTCTGGGCGACCCGGCTCCGATGTTGGCTGCGCCGCTGGAATGGTGTCGCGTACCACCGAAACCGACTCACGGGTTTTCTCTGTTTCTCAGAGAGAAAAAAGAAGCTCCAGCGCTTCTGCGATCGCCCCCACCCTTCTGCCAAATCTTTCCTGTCATCAGTTTAAAAGACAGACCTGACTCTTTCCCCGGTGCGCCACTCTCGCATTACCATTCTGTCGGCCTCCAGGAAAACTGACCACCGCTCCTCTGACCCTTCACCTCTCTCGACTTCCGTTGATCTTTGGTGTCTGATCTTTATTTTGCTAAAAGGAAAAGATAGAAAAGATCAGATTTAGAACATCTAGAACAATAAGGACATTTCTTCTGAACGGTGTTTTTACATGTAGTTGATGGCAGAAATCCTGGAATCCTTTCAAGCCCGTGTTGAAAGCAGCGTTACGAGAAGCTGAACATTAAACGGTACAGGAAAAATAAAATCCAACAAAGCTCCAATGGAATTTTAAAGACATTAGTGAAGAGGTCAGCTGCTCGGAGTTTGATGTGAAAAGCCATGATGTCATGACTTAATATGAAAGTGTTTGCGAGGGAGTGCATCTTTTTTTTTCGAGATGAAAAACCCTGGGTTCACATCTGGGAAATATTGAGATTGTTGTTTGCTTTAATTGTTTTGGATGCGCTCAGATATTCTCCTTAGGCCAATATCTGGTTCTGAACATGTTTTCAGAACCAGTGGGGATTGTATTTGAGGTTTCTTATCCATTACAACATCTTGGCGCCATCTGAGATAACGAGCATATTAAAAACATACACCGGGATACACAACCATTACATTAAAACCACCGGGATGAAAATGTGCAGGTTGATGTTTCGTTTTTAAACAGTTCTGTCGGTTCTGAAACATTTCAGTCAGAACCAGCATCTCTCCTGTGGGATTAAACAGCCCAGGCTGGCCTTCACTCAGCCTGGGCTCTCATGACCCATCTTAGACCAATTTGGTAGGTACTAATTACTGCAGACTGGGAACACCCAACAAGTTCCCCGTAGTTCTGTAGTTCTGGAGATGGTCCGACCCGATCGTCTTAAAATCACTGCTCCTCAGATCGTTAGGCTTTACCATTTTCCCTACCTCCAACATCAACCTCAGGGCCAAATGTTCACTTGCTGCCTAATATAACCCAGAAGGATGGTTCCTCCTCAGCTATGCAGGAGCCGACAGATGACCCGCATTTTGAGTGAGATGTCTGCTGGGATAGGTTCTGACCCCGAACATGATAAGCATGAGAATATTGGGATATGATCGCTCCTTCTGTATACAGTATGACAAACGACATAAAACCAAACTGAAACTCAGGCCAACTCAGAAACGAGCCTCTCTAAAAATCCGGTTCTGGATCATGGTTACCTTTTGTGCTAACTCCTTTTAAACTTAAAAAGTTTATTTAAAGTCGAGGGGATTTGGATTTTGGTTTGAAGACAACCTGGAGGAATGAGTGCCTACATGAACATACTCCTTTAACATGGTCCAGCTTGTCCAGGAATTCAAACCTCCCACTCGGTACACATTTAAACACTGGAAAGGTCAAATAAAGTCAGATTATACCATGATGCCAATAATTCCAAACAAACCTGACCACCAGACGTGATGAGGAAGAGGAGGAACCCACTGTTCATAATCCCCGAAACAAAGCAGCCTGACTTGATTGGCTGTCTGCCAGTCGTATGAGGACGTATACGAACAGGGAAACGGATAGACGCTAACTGTAGTTCAAATGTTGCAGGATGATTAATCTAATGATGCGAGGTCATCACAAGCTTATCATGAAGACAGGATGTCTTTGTGTTCATTTATGATCATCGTTGGGATCCACAGTCTTCAGCCAAATGAAAACTCAAACATCTACACAAATCATCAATATAATCTATTACATTATGTCCACATTTCTCTGGGAATCTTTTAAGGCAGCGTCTCCAGTATAATTGTTTATCATTAGAATCTTCATTTGTCTGCTTCCTGCTCATAAAATCACTAAATGCGTTTACAATAAAAAAAAAAAAAATGAACTGATTTGTTTGACTTTGTAATAAAATGAAAGTATTAAAAATATTTTTACCAGCAAAACTTCTGTTTCTTAAACTTTTTCCAATCCTGTACCCCTTGAGACACTCAACCTCCGGCTACGGAGAACGCGCTTTAAGCAGTTCTGATTCAACAGCGCCTCTATGAGCCGACATAGCCACCTTATGATGCTACAGAGACGCTCCAAACAGCCCATGGACCACCTGGTCCAAACGAAGTTATAGCTAGATCTACTTACAAGTAGATCTAGAAAAGATAAACCAAATTTATGGATTTAGATATGAGATCTAAGTTCAAATCAAATTCTGTCTGCGTGTTCTCCCCGTGTCTGCGTGGGTTCTCTCCGGGTACTACGGCTTCCTGCCACAGTCCCAAAACATGCACTATAGGTGAACTGGTGACTCAATCACCTCTAGGCTTGAATTGTTGTCTGATTCTTATGTGTTCTGACTCCTCCAGGGTGTGCCCCGCCTCTCGCCAAATGCCGGCGCCACCCTGAACAGGACACGCGGTCTAGATCTGGATCATCTAGATATGATCCGGATATGACGACTTAAGTATGTTAGATGTGACTAGCCAAAGATTAGATATGACAGGATCTATATTTTACCATATCCAGATATGATTAAACCGTGATATAGATATGATGAGTCGTAGATATGACTTAATCCACATACAAAAACATCCAAGGAACTGCAGACCTCTTTGACCTCATTAAAGGTCAGAGGTCGTGTGTTGGGGGTTTGAGGAGAAAGCCACTGCTAACCCAGAATAAAAGTAATGCTGGTCTGAATATACCCACAACACAACTTGATGACCCTCAGAGTATCTGGGAGAATCTTCTTTGGACTGATGAGTGGAAAGCTGTACTGTTTGAAGACAGGGGTCCCGTTCCGTCCGGTGTCAACCAAACACAAGATTCCACTGAATGAACATTAAACTGGAGAATTTCAAGTCAAGATGAATGATGAACGGCGTCTCATCAGCCTGGTTCTCTTTTTGTCAGCAAAGACAATCACGGCAGCCAAAATCACACCTGGTTTGAAAACAGATAGATGTGTCAGACATCCACAACATTACTGCCATGTCAGAAACTTTCACATGAGATCATGAGGCATGATGCATGAGGCGTCTTTCACAATTTAACTCTGAATTTGTTTGCTTTCATGACTACACTGTAAAAATTGTCTGTAGAAATTACGGTAACAACGGTAACAAATGGCAACAGTAAAAGACCGTAACACTTTATCACTGTCCTGGGTATGTTGAATTTTGTTTCTAATCAAGAAACAGTGACTAACTTCTTTTTTTTTACAGTCAGAATATTTGGAACACATAGAATTTCACTGTGAAAATACAAACCTAAAAAAGCAAGGCAGTACTTTAAGTATTATTCCATTTTAATTACAGATTTTGCTGACATGCATTTACATTTTAATGAACTCTTTATCCATTTAGAAAGATTCTTTATTTATGGTATATATTTGCGAAATAGAATCTATTTGACAAAAAAAAAGTTATTCACTGTCATTTTACGTACTGTCTTCGTAAATTATCTTAACATATCTGACATATCTATCTGTCTGTCTGTCTGTCTATCTATCTATACATCTATCGATATCTATCTATCTGTCTGTCTATCTATCTATACATATCTATCTGTCTGTCTATCTATCTATCTATACATATCTATCTATCTGTCTGTCTGTCTATCTATCTATCTATACATATCTATCTATCTGTCTGTCTGTCTATCTATCTATACATCTATCGATATCTATCTATCTGTCTGTCTATCTATCTATACATATCTAT
>VRLP01004106.1:0-53559 GCA_009660295.1 Lophius piscatorius
GTAGTATCATAGGTAGTATAACAGTATTTGTACCAGTAGTAGTATCATAGGTAGTATAACAGTATTTGTACCAGTAGTAGTATCATAGGTAGTATAACAGTATTTGTACCAGTAGTAGTATCATAGGTAGTATAACAGTATCTCACCTGTGTTGTCAGTGATGTAAACTGAGTGTAAACAGTTGATCAGAAGCAGAAACACAACAATCAATAATCCATAACGAAAGCTGTCCATCGTGACGGATGGAGAGATAGACGGTAGAGAGACAGACTGATAGGTAGACAGAGAGACAGACAGGGAGAAACTGACTTAGATCTGCTGTGTGCAGACTGAATACTCTAACAGACACTCCTCCACATTATCTCCTCCCTCTGTCTGTTTCTCCTCCCCCTCACCTCTCTCTATATTTCTCTCTCCCTCTCTCTCCCAGTTTAGGTGATACTGTAATAATGAAGTGGCAATCCTACAATAGTACCTCAGTATTAGAGAGATCAACCACTAATTGAACAGTTTAAATCAAGTCATTTAAGTCATATCAACATCCTCATCTTGACACTTCTCATTCACACTAGGTCCTGACTAACTCAGAGTGTTCCTATTATTAGTCATACCATACCAGAAATTCTGAACTCAGTGTCCTATTGTGAATCACAGAGACTGGAATCCACCATCTGGAGGCAAAGCTTTATTTATGCAGAGGTCAACAGACATGTTAAATAAAGTCAGATATGCAGTCAGTAGAAGGGAACGTATGTTTAAGTGTCTAATTATCCAACTGAAATATTGTTTAGAGTTTCTACAAAGCGGTGGTTTGTCTGTCTGAGACTGTCTGGTAACATTCTTCACAATAAATCAGCACGAGGAGGCTGTTCTCAGTCTCACGTATCATCTGTTCTCATATAATCACGTATCTGCAGCATTACATTTCACTCTTTTGGCTTGGTTTATTGATTGGGAGTTCAGGAGGATCCGTCTTTCTGCTTTGAGCTGCAGCTACTGGCTGACAGGTTGGCAGTAAATCTGTAAACTGTGTGGGAGTTTTTCCTCCATGACTGCCGTTTACTTTTTAAATGTTGTATTATAGCACAGCCAAGCTGGAAATATGGAGCCATTAAAATTTTTATGTTGTTGTTAAGTCTTCATGTTTAGGATTCTGACGATATATTACTGTATATTTTCTCCGTATCCACTCAGACTGTTCAACTGCGACCAACTTTATGCTCTGTTATCGTCTCTGTAAACGATATAATGTTTCCAATGGGAGTATAAAATCTGTCCATCCATCTCTTCTTTAAAACCAAGAACCTGCAACAAGGCTGGGGGTGGATTAAGTCTAGTCCAGTACGCAGCACCACCTGCTGGAGAAACAAAGATTTCCAGTTCGTATGCGTCAATACTGAGATCAGCAAACAGCCCAGTGTCTGAAGTCCATGATGTCCTGGGCTTAGGTCATTGAGTTTTAACCTTCATGAGACAAACATCCACGTCAACAAAACATTGCTGCGTCAACCATGACTTCCGTGTCCTGTGGGAAAATGAAGATTGAATGTAAACAAATTTGTGATCTAGCAGAAAACAAAAGCGGTGGAGTTTGTGTCTGGGTTGTAAATGAGGGTGTTCAGTCACACAGTTGTAAAGGTAGTAACATGGATGTGATGAGAATTTAAAATTTGTTAATTATGGAAATTTACAGGTGCAGAGGCCTTTCTATTTTCAGAAGTTTGCTCATATTCACAAAGAGAGTTCTTAAAGAAATCCATGCACTTGAGATACCTTACAAACCACACAATAGAACAAGGAGCCTGCCTGAACATCCACTTGAACCCTGGACCCTCAGAGTGAAAGACTGATGCTCTACTGACTGAGCTACCAAGGCTTCTGAACTCTCCACCTTTTCTTACCTCTATACGATTGTGAGGAGATATCCGCCCAGGCGTGTGAGGTTCTATAGAGTCAGCAGGTATTAGTCTTTTTCTGTGCATTCACTGTAAACCTCATTGTTGATTCTACCGACTGCCTTGATTATCACAGTTCATTAAGGGTGGCGTGAGCGCTCTGGTATCCTAACTTGTTAACTTGATGTTACCATCCATGGTGTTGATGTTGTCAGTAAAATCCTCATCGGGTTTCTAATTTTGACTTAGGCGTGATCCATGTACTTGAACAAGTGGCTTGGTGTTTTTCCCTTGAAGGACCTTAGAACACTACGTTCCACTTCCTCCATGTAGAGATTGGCCACAATAAGAGATACTGTAGAGCCAAACAAACCGTAACTCACCTACCAGTAAGTCAGGGCTTAGGAAGCCTCTTGGATGTGAGATGAAAACATTCCCAAGACTAAACAGAAGTCCACTTGTTTTGTGTTCAATTTTCAAGGACTTTTTAAGGCTTGAGATGGAACAAACTTTGCTCAGACAAGCCTTGACCAACCCGTAAACAAAGGAGCGCAACCAAATTTATGGACAGACCAACTGAGAAGGAAAGATAATATTCCTACACACATGAGACCCAGTGGAGATTCTCTTCTCCTGTTCACAATCAGTCTACCTTCAGAAACCCATTCATTTACGTCATCTGACTCCCTAATGAGACTAAAATGAATTCAGGGAACGAGACGAGGGACTTAAACCCTGGAGCCTCAGATTGTAAGTTTGATGCGCTACCAACTGAGCTATCCAGGCTACGAGAGTCTTTAATCTTAGAAGAACTTGGCAAATGAGAAACATGGGAGTGCTGAAGCTGTTATGGAGCCTTTATTCAGTCAACCTTGCAATCAAATTATCATCTGATCATCAAAGGAGGAATGATGCAACTATTTGTATTTTTGAGTTGTGAACAAAGGTTCACCATAGGTATTTTTTCGGACAGGCTAAACTGGATGTTAGGACATAATATGCACACACCATCAATTTTGTGCATTGGTCAGTCCATTTTCAGAAAATTGCTAATATTAACAATCGGACTTCCTTCAAACCTCCATAATTTGAGGTCACTTAACTCCGAAACGTTGTTCAATCCTCCATAACTTGCCAGGTACCTTGGGCAAGAAATGACGGGAAGCAATACAATTTGCGGACTTGTGACCAGACAAGAAAATATGTGTCTATATGTGATTCATAGAGATCTTTTTATATGTTCCCATAGCCACTGGCAGTTTTTCCTCTTTCTAATCATTTTGTCCTTTAATCCATGGAAAGACTCCTTTACTTTGTGTTTTGATCTACAGGACGCCAGAGTCAAACTCTGTCAGACTATTATTCAAGAATTTTCGGATCTCTTAGCCTCTCTTGTGTCTAGGTGACTTAAACATTCATGTTTGTTGTCTGGGTCTTCGTTTACCATAGACTCTTTTGACCTCGTGCATTCTGTTAATCTCACCCACTCAGTTGAGGGCCCCATTAATTTAGACGGTCACATTCTTGAAATAGTGCTGTTGTTTGGTCTTACTCTAGATTGTGTTGGCATCTGTGAATTTACTGTCGTTAGATTGTGTCTGACCGTAAGGATATTATTTTTTAGTCCACCCTCCTATCTCCAGCTCTTACAGAAGCTACCCAATGTATCCGCTCGTTCCATTCCATTCTGACTTAGCTGATAGTTTTAACCGTGCCTAAATAAATAAAATAAATCATGCTTTCTTTTTCAATATACCCCCTGATGGCTGATATGCTGAAAAGCAATCACTGCAATCTGAGTCCCTCACCAGTTTAGTCATCTGATCACGAGAGAAGAAGATCTATGGCTATATATGTGTGATCTGTAAATAAAGGTGTCTCAAAAGCATTTGCAAGAAGGGTAACATAGAAAACAGCACATACTATGGATGTAACTAGAAAGTTGTTATGTGCAGATACATGTCCAATTTCAGAAGCTTACTTGTATCCATAATTAGTACTCTCAGAAATCCTTGTAGTTAAGTCATCTGACATCAACATAAGACAATCAGATAGATGCCTGAACGGGGACTTGAACACTGGACCCTTAGATGAAAAGTCTGATGCTCTACTGACTGAGCTATCCAGCTTCAAGAGACTCACTGGAATGAAGTATAGAGTGGGAAACATTGGTGTGATGAATCTATACCAGAGGCTTGGCTGGAGCAAAACTTAAATCAGTAAGAATCACTCACATGGACCCAAGGAAAGACAATATGGAATGCAATGAGATTAATAGCTGACAACGAGAGACGGAGAAATCTGGTGATATATGTGTGGTTTGTACATAAAGATGTCTCGAAAAAATTTGCAAGAAGGGTAATATTGACAACTAGACATACTATGAATGTAACTAAAAAAATGTTATGGGCAGAAACTTGACGCAACCTTAGATATCCAGAAGCAGACTAATGAGAGAAAGACAAACCCTCATCAGGCTAAAAGATAGAAGCTTGAAGATTAAAAGTCTGATGAGATTTGAGCCAATGAGATTTGTTATCTGGTAAAGAGAGAGGTATATATGTGACTATAAGTTTCTACTTTGTTAATAAAGGTGCCCCAAAGACAATTGTAGGTAAGAAGACAGTTTTCAGGTGCAGAGACTTATCCCAAACTTTTACAAGCTTACCTGTATTCACAATCACAGAGCTCACAGAAATGCACTTGATCCATCTGACACCCACATGAGACAATAAGATAATCACCTGAACAGGGACTTGAACCCTGGACCCTCAGATTAAAAGTCTGATGCTCTACCGACTGAGCTATCCAGGCTTCGAGAGTTTGCATCCCTGGAAGAAAAGACTAAACAAGAAACACGGGAAAGCTGAAGATGTTCTGGTGGTTTGTTCATTCAACAATGACTTACATGCATCTCAGAAAAGACAGGATGGAATGCAATAAGACTTGTATTCGGATCAAAGGGAAATATTTGGCTATATGTTTTTCTATGCATATATGCATATATGCATAAATGCATGAGGCCATCAGGACACTGTGGTAAATTCTAGAGTTCTAAATGAAGGTGCCTCAATGGGAATGGAAGCTAACATGGTTGTTAGGACATGTCATACACGTTTCTTTATTTTCTTTTAAGTGCAGAGGCTTGTCAAATTTGAAGACGAGAGGACTGGAGACTACCTGCATGTGACTGAGGACCAGTAGCAGGTATCAGGGACAAGTGGCAGGACCCCAGAGCAGTTGCAGATATCTGGAGATTAGCTGCAGAGTTCATTTGTATTTAGAAACAAAAAGTAAAATAAGAAATGTACAGTCATCGGTTCTAAAGCTGTCCTCATAGTATCACCTTTGAATTTTTCATAGTACAAGATGCTCATAGTTTGTGACTCCAGTGAGGCTTTACCTGAGTCGATTCAGGTTGTATGCAAGAACTGGGAGGCCGTCAGAGTGCCAGAGTTTCACTTGTCATTTACCTTCATGTGAGTAGAGTGAGATACGGTGTGGTCAGGCAGGCCGTTTATAGTTTCCACTCTCATTTCCCACTTCACATCTCAGACAGGTAGGATCAAGCTGTCTCTGAACTTTAACAATATATACACACATTATTATACATCTGTTTTTTTCTGTCTGTTTATGATCATGTAGAGGAAACCAGACCTGACACTTAAGTGAAAGTAGAAAAACGATGATTTAAAGTTAGTTGTATATCATAACAGTAACTATGCTCAATATACGAATTAAATAGGCTGGGTCTTTTATGCAGTTACTTTTTGTTTTATAGTATTTCAGTGTTATTGATGCATGTATGTAGTAATAGGTTCGGTTGGTTTAATCTACTGTATAAAATATGTTGTTTTTATGTCAAATTTGTAAAGTATTTGTTTTCAGTATACAGTTTCAGCTGTCTGAAAAAAGAATGAAGTAAAAAAGGACAATAATTGATTATGAGGTCTGATGGACCACATGTATAAATCAACACTAAAAGAAATGATGAAAAGAATCTTTAATACCTCAGACTTGTGAACTTTATTTTTAATTCTGTATATTTCAATGTTCAATTTAAAGCTACTTCTTAATGGAGAAGTAGCTCCGTTACTGCGGTGTAACTGTCACCGAGGGGATTGGAGGTCTCCAGCTGCAAATTCGAGTCCAGATGGAAGCCATGTTGGTTCTGGTCTGCATATCGATCTTGATGATGGTGACGAAGATGAGTGATGGTCAGTCAAGTCATATTTTTTGTTTTTTTCTCTTTTTATTGGATGAAACTTTATGAATGTAAGAAGAAAAAAAGGAACCAAAACCCCAAGGATGAGTCATAATTCAAATAAATGAAATGAACACAGGTTTACTCCTGTGTAGGGAACAATTAATATGTTGGTATGTATGCAGTGAAACCTGAAGCTGGTCCAGAAGTGTTTTTTTGTTTTTTTTAAAATAAACCTGCCCTATAAAGATTTTGAAAGGGAGACACATTGTCAACAGGATAATTGTTGCATGGACTGTAAAAAGTCTGCGTAGAAATTGCGGTGAAGAACTGTTGTCAGCAGTCAAAGACCATAGAATTTGAAAACAGTAGATCGCCATAGTACATATGTTGAATTATCTTAAATAAAGAAACTGTAAATAACTTTATATTTGATGGTCAGAATATGTGAAAAATACAGAATGCTATCATAAAAATACAAACCTAAAGTAAAATTAATTGAAAAGTACCATAATGTCACAAGCAAGCCATTACCCTAAAAATATTATTCTCTCTCCATTATTAAATTCAATTACATTGTTACATTTTATTAGTATGTCTCTACATTTAAATTTACAGTAAAACAATTAGTATTTATTTTGGAAGAGCATAACATTGTTTCAACAATGGAAAGATGCTACATATGGTGTATATTTGTGAAATAACGTTGATTTCAAGGTTAAAATCATTTTGATTATATTGTGATTTCTGTCATTTTCTGTTCTTAACGATGTAAAAGGTAGAAATTGTACATGTTAATTTATGGTAATTGACAGTAATGGCTTGTACACGGTATAGATATTTTTATAGCAACCATTTCTGTATTATACTTGACTCTTTTTTTTTTTTACAGTGTGCAACTGTCAAGTTTTCAGTGCAGAAAAATGTTCAATTTCACAAATCCATAGACCAGTCATCTGACACACACAAAATAAGATATTTGCCTGAACAGGGACTTGAACCCTGGACCCTCAGATTAAAAGTCTGATGCTCTACCGACTGAGCTACCCAGGCTCCGGGCAAATGGTGATGCTGGCAAAGTTGGATCCAGTCAGGTAGTTAAATCATTCGATCAAACAACTCAAGTCTGAAGCGTAGATAACTTCAAAGAGACAATATTAAACGGAATGGCATGAAGTTACAGCCTGACAACAGGCTAATGCCTCTTAACAGAGAACTACTAACCACTAAAGGTTCCGTCCCATGGCCTGGACTACAGCTCATACATATGCAACAAGACATTTAGTTACCCATGTTCCTAATGCCATTTCCCAGATCCGGCACCTGTCAAAGGTCTTGTGATCTATATTCTTAGAGGTCATGTGATCGCCTACGTTTGGTTGTCTGTTCGTTTGCAAGATATTCAGGTTTTGATGGAGCTTTGTGCAGTAGTATATCAAGTACCAAGCAAGAATCGATAAAATGTGTAGGGCATCTATATACAGGTGTTACAGATGTGGTTCTCCTTTTGACTTAAACATTGTGAGATATGAATCGTTGTTTCGCTATAAATTCTCCAACATTATGGACAGAAATAAAAATTCCATTCAAAATAAAACAAAAAAAAAACCCCAACTCATGATGTTCCACAATTATGTATACTTAGATTCAGATCCAGAGGTTAGAATAACCCTTTATAATGCACTTAAAATGAAGTTCAAAATTGTTTCATACTGTCTATAGCCATCATCCTAAATTAAAATAAGGCACAAAAATCTAACCTATTTTTCAAGTGACACAAATAAGAGAAAAATATAACAAAAAAATTTCTCTAAAACATGCACACCACAATCATAGGCACCCCTATGAAATCTTGTTATCAAAAGGTGATGAAGCATATTACCAGTCTTATTTTATACTTTTAGGATCACCTGCTTGAGTGAGAACTCCAAGTTGGTGGACAATGACTTCTTGATTTACTTGGGTATAAATATGAGGGGACACAGGCCTAACTCTCTTTGACATTCTTCGCAATGGGAAAGTCCAGAGAACACAGTAATGATGTCTCAAAAAAAGTTGTAGAGCTGCACAAATGTGGAAGTGGATGCCATACAATCTCACAAACATTAAAAAATGCCAGTTTCAACAGTTAGATCAATAATTAAGAATTTTAAAGAGACTGAAGATGTTAAAAATCTGTCTGGAAGAAGACGTGTCTACAAACTGACCCCACACACTGTAAGGTGGATGATTCATCTGGCAAAATACTCTCCAAGGATTACAGCTAGAGAACTACAGAGGTCAGTTGAATCTTGGGGTAACAAAGTCTCCCTAACCACCATCAGCTGGCACCAACACCAAGGAGGAGCATGTAAAGTTTGCCAGACACCACTGAGACTTTTAATGGAACAAGGTCATAGGTCAGATGAGACCAAATTAGAGCTTTTTGGCAACAAACATTTAAGACTCATTTTGCAAGGCATGAAAAAAGCCCATAGAGAAAAGCATCTTATACCCACTGTGAAGTCTGGTGGTAAATCCAATGCTGTGGGGCTTTTGAGTCCCTTGACATCTTGCTGAAAGACAGGGTTCAATGGACTCGTCAAATACCAGAAGATATTGGAGGAGAACCTTAAAGCCTCCCCCAGGACACTTAAAGTGGGCTGTGATTGGATCTCCTAGCAAGACAATGATCTGAAGCTCATCTCAAAATCATGTCCACAAGCGTGGACCTCAGAATCTAAAGGTGAAGACGTTTTCTTTATTGACTAATGGTCTCAGATCTCCTCCAACCTCATCAAATACTACAGAAGGAGACCTGGGCAGTTAATGTGGCTAAGGGGGGCTGCACAAAAGATTAAACGCATGGTGCAAATAATTGTGGCATACATGTTAGAGAAAATTTTTTGTTGTATATTTTATGGTTTGTATAATTTGTTATTTGAGTATAATGTTAAATATTGTGAATAATTTGAAGCAAAGATAAAGAGCATATACAATAGGGACATTATTTGTTTCTCATATAAGATAGACCCCAGACCCTATAGGGTGCCAATGATTTTGGGGGGCAATGTATATTTGATGAGGGGGAAACATATATCAGACCAAAGTACAGTAATAGAGAGGGGTACATATAATATATGGCCGTATGTCCTCCTGTCAGCTGCCTTTGAAACACTGGAGCTGCTATGCTCACCCTGAGACACATCTCCTTCACATCTCTTACATTCTTCCGGTTCTGCTTCTCCATTTTGTAGATTATTGTGACACTTGTGTTAATATTCACTTGAATTACGTTATGCTTGACTTACTGCAGCGTTAAAACAGTTGTCTCTGTTGGTGTGTGATCTTTGACCCCAGCTACTTCTTCAGAGATCATCACTGCACACAATGGCAAGGTTGTCCTGCTGACTGCAGACCTGCAGGAGTTTGGGATGAAGCACATAAAGGACATCAGATGGACTCACCCCGACCTGGTCATCTCGCTGTTGGACAATAAGACCAGGTGTCACCACGGGCGCTGCGAGCTGCTGAGCAACGGTTCACTGAGATTCAGCCGAGTTCAGTCTGAAGACTCAGGAAACTACAAGCTGCAGGTGTTTGATGAAGGAGGGATACGACTGAAGGTCAAAGAATTCCTGCTCATCGTGGACACTGAGTCCGGCACAGGAATTAAAGGTGACCCAGTTGATCAAGTAACAAGAGTTAAGACATAAGGGATATCTTTAGACGATGTCAATTTTTAGTCAATTAAGATGAACCTCTTTTGATTTAAGATGACGTTTCTAAACTCAGTCATGAAAATCTCATCGGCTCCATGGGTTTGCTTGGTCACTCCAATCTTGGGGTACAAGGCACATGAGGTACTATCCTTGCTGCATTATATCTACATTCAAGATTTTAAGATAATAAAAAAATCCAATACTCATCCTGCAGAGCGGAATTTCATTTAAATATCGGAAATCTTAAAAAAATTCTTCAAATATTTTAAATACTTTTCCTTTAACGTATCCAGTTATGATTATACATGAGCACAGCTTCAAATGGAAACTATAAAGGTCTGTTCTGTAAAATGTTCTTTGACACAGACAGATTTTTGGGTATTTCTTGCTTGAAATCTGTTGCGAACATCTATTTTGAAGAAGAAACCAATTCCTCATTAATCCAGCGACAAACACGCATTGCCGTTCTTATTTCTGTACTGTTTTTAAACTTTTTTCCATATCTTGTTGTACTCACTTTACCTTCTATTAGCATATAGCTGCTTTATTCTTTTCTGCTGTGCATGCATGCACTGTACGGCTTTTGAAGTGTCCCTCTCCCAACTCATAACGCACTCATTAATCATCAGCGATATGAAGCCAAATCTCACTATTCATGTGCTGACAATGTAAAGTTCAATAATCTAGCAACAACATGCTCAGACTGTAGATGAAAAATGGGCCCTGTGAATATGTATTCATATAAAAGCTCTGCCTGCCTCTGCTGCATGTAGACGATTGGTTATCAAATATAAGGACATTTGTTTACCAGCAGATGTTTCATGATGAAGATCATGGTGCCTTGTCAATTCTGCAGAGCGAGTGATGCATATGCTAGCATCAATAAAGATTGTGTAAGTTTATGACACAGACAATCCAGACCAGAGGTGCCCAATCCATCATTCGCGATCTACTGGTCGATCACGGTCTACTGGTTTATTGCGATCTACTGGTTGAGAGCTATCAGTTGATCGCAAAATTATTTTTAATAGTGAGTCAAATAGCTCTTAAGTACATTGCACCAGTCAGTCCGTCACATGGTGTGTGTTTCCCACTAAATCAACTTTGTCACTGCGAGCTCACAGCTTGCATGCAAGACAACGGGCCACTCTTCTGCTCCGATGGGGTAAGAGCAAGCTCGAGATAGAACGAGAGATATTGCGAAAGAGAGAGGTAGAGAAATAGAAAGAGAAATGCAGAGCTTCACTCTGCATCCATGTCTGATGAACATGAACAGCAAATTGACCAGCTGGTGGTGATAGAAGTTAGGTCTACTGTTCACCACCCAGTTTCTTTTTTTCCATAGGAAATATTGAACGCTGATTATGAGAAGCTAGCGTCCTCCTCCTAAAGTGCTGTGTAACCACACCCTTCTCTGACATGTCAAAGGAGTCCGATGTACAAAAGTAGCTTTATGCATCTCATTATGGATCAGAGACTGTTTTTACAGGTAGATCTTGTCATTGTTAAAAATGTAAAAGTAGATCTGAAGTGTAAAAACATTGGGTACCCCTGATCTCGATGATATAATCACAATATACTAAGAGTAACATTCACCACTAGTGTTTATCATCAGGTACCAGCAGCCCCATTATCATCACAGTCGCGGTGGTGTCGGTGCTGGTATGCTGCCTCCCCCTGATGCTGATCTTCTTCAATGTCATGAGGAGGAGGAGACAAAGGACGACGACAGCAACAAGTACGACAGCGTGAGGCGGCCTGAGCTCTGCCACTGGGGTCCTCAAAACCATTATTAGATTAAAATTAGTCAGACTTCATTAATCTGCTCTCCTGCCTCAGGTCAGCTGCAGGGAAATATCTATGTGGTGATGCATGGTCACCGTCACTCAAACCTGAAAGAGGAGAAGCAGGAGCAAGAGGAGGAAACCTATTATGGTAACTCAAACACATAAACACACAGAAGTTTCCAGTTGCTAACTTTTTTTTCTTTCCACAGTTTCATTTAATCCAGCTGCTCCCATGGACACATCAACTCAACATAAGGAGTCTACAGGTGTGGAAGACGTCTATGTGTGACAACCAATCAGTGTCACATTTTTTTGCCTACTTTCATGTGCCCTACCTGGACATCAAGGCTTTCTTTCATTTGCTTTTGTTTTTTTTTCTGCTTTTTTCCACTCTCATTTTCCATGAAAAAATAAATAAAATAAAACTTCTTACCAGACATTTGGATGATTCTTGTGGATGCCTTTCTTAACATTGATTTTTTGGCCTTGGAACTAAATGTCTGATGATAATGACATTTAAATGCTTACAAAGGTTAACAATATTGTAGATATATATTTAATAATATTTTATTGTAGAGCTCTGGAAAACAATTGTAGAAGGCTGAGGGGGTTGTTGCAAACGTGTAGGAAGAGTAACAGGTGTCTGCAGAGGTTTGGGGGCAAGTTGCAAAGACCTGGGGACTACATGCAGATGACTTGTAACATAGCTCTGCGACTACCTGTTGGGATCTGGAAACTATTGCAGAGGTGAGCAAATGAGTCACAGATGCCTGGGAGCCGATAGTAGAAGTTTGAGGACAAGTTGCAGAAGTTATGGGATTTATAGCAGAGGTCTGGAGATGAGTAGCAGTTGTCTGGGGGCTAGTTGCAGAGGACAGAGGACAAGTTCCAGAGGACAGGGGACTAGTTGAAGAGGAAAGGGGACTAGTTGAAGAAGACAGGAGATTAGTTCCAGGGTTCAGGGGACTAGTTTGCAGAGGACAGGGGACTAGTTACAGAGGACAGGAGACTACTTACAGAGGAAAGGGGACTACTTACAGAGGAAAGGGGACTAGTTACAGAGTTCAGGAGAATACTTACAGGGGGAAGGGGACTAGTTACAGAGGAAAGGGGACTAGTTACAGAGGAAAGGGGACTAGTTACAGAGTTCAGGAGAATACTTACAGGGGGAAGGGGACTAGTTACAGAGGAAAGGGGACTAGTTACAGAGGAAAGGGGACTAGTTACAGAGTTCAGGAGAATACTTACAGGGGGAAGGGGACTAGTTACAGAGGAAAGGGGACTAGTTACAGAGGAAAGGGGACTAGTTGGATCAATCGGAGTCTGTGGTTAAAGGTGATTTCAGTCAGAGGCTGTTCCCAAACCTTCTTGGTGCCAGATAGTGTTTGCTGAGGTGAACACACAATAAATCAGTTTTTCATTTAAGTTTCATCTGGCTTAAATCTGCACTAAACCTGAGCCCAGATAGTTTGGGATTCTTACCGAAATAACAACCAACAATTAGTCTATATTTTTATTTGAACCTTTAACAATTTAACAAAACAGCGTTTAAGTGCTGAATTACAGGTAACACATGAAGGTGGTTGTGGAGGGCCTTCATCTGCAATAACATTCATAATATATCATATAGAGCTTTGTTTGCAGAAATTATTATAAATGTAGTCAGACTTTGAATGTAAATATTTCATCATGACGAATAATGTATATCCAATGTTAAATCATGAGTAAAACACTGATCTTACCCCTCCAAAAATGTTAGTTGGTAAACATAATAGACACGTCATCTTAGTTTATCTACAGGAAGGTACACAACAATGTCTTACAATCATCTGAGAACTGAACTCTGAGCTTCTTTTCCATCTGTATTCTTCTTTTCCTTCTTCTTTAAAGGACAGTAATCTGTTCTTCCTCCTCCTCAGTCCCCTCTACCCCCGGTGTCTGCAGAGAAACCAACCAAAAATGTAATTAAATTCACCTAAATAAATAGACCTTTACATGTTTTACAGTTTGATCTGCTGTTTATTAGGTAACCTTTATTGAATAAGCCGTGTCAACATAAAACCACAAACAAAACTACGAAACACATACTAAAATGCCCTATTGTATTTAAATTTATTGGCAAAAATACACATTTATCAGCTGTTTGCAACCACCAAATCTGATATGAACAGCTTAAAAAGGCTCGATGCTACACATACTGCAAATGCTTGTTTCTAAATATAACATAAATGCCATGTTTACCGACTAAAGCAGTTTAAAATGATTCAATACCATAATCAGAAATATCTCCATTCTTAATTCACTTTAACTATATACCATCACTGTCACTATAGTGTCATCATGCCGCCAGCATACACTCCTGTTTGTTCGTAAGTCTTGATATTTCTGTTCTATTGTTATCAGCAAGTTTCATTAATATTTATCTGTGTTGCACTGTTTAATAATAATTTTAATTATTATTATTATTGATAATAATAATTTTGCAACCATTGGTCTGACTAAGTCATAATTTGATTAACATGAATCAACTGGAGGAGATCTATCTTGTAGGTAAATATCATATCTTACTCTAAAAGTATATTTTTGCTGGTTTCTTCCGAACCATATTTCCAAATCGTCTCCTGTCTAAATTTGGCTAATATAAATTGACAGAATTAAACATGTCCTGTTTTATTTCTGAGGTCAGAAAAATATTTGTCTTCATGATTGAGTCACTATGGGGTCGTATCTTAGAGAAATCTGTTGACTTTATAGAAATAGGTTGAGCCAACATGGACTTTTTGAGATTAATGATGAGTCACATTTAATTTTTCAATCGCTTGTGGAAAGCTAGTCATTGGGTGCTTTCACGGATATTCCCTCACTGTCGCGGAGGACAGCGTAGGCGCAGTTTGAATTGGAATATAAACATTTTCCTGCTCATGATGTCATTATTCGTTCAGAAGCTCCTTTCTTAGGTTTATTTTGATTTTATAAAAGATACTGTTAAGTTTCTGTGTCGATATGTGAAAGAGATAAGCCGTATATCTAAATGTTCTTAGACTAGAACATGATTACAGATGTTTTACACTTAAATGCATACCATAGTCAGTGTATGTTGTGTGATTGTGTGTATTTACCAGAAACAAAAGTGTATGATGAATGATGAAATCTCTTGTGAGTCTGTGAAGATCCTGATTCAGAGTCTGGAACAGAGTCGGGACCAGAACAAGAGCCAGATTTTGAGCCGACATCTTGTTATCCTGAGAAAACACCTGGATCCTGGAGATGGGAACAGATCAACAGTCAAATCTAAGACTTCATATCTTGACGGTGAGGATGTGAAGTGGACAGCTCTGACACCACAGGTGTGTTAAGGAGTCCATGGCTACTCAGCTTTGACCTTGCAGGGGAAGTTATTAACATAATGCGATTGACATTTGTATGAAAGGAATGAGCAGGTGAGGCAGTAGAACAGAAGAAGGATATCACGTGTTTAAATTGTATGACCTAAAAGCAGGGCCAAAATGTAATTAGTAAGAGCTAGCAGCTAAATCAAACAAGAAGAAAATCAACCAAAATGCACAAAGTCCAGGAGCTGAAAATGCACAAGATCCAGGAGCTCCTTATCCATCGAGCTACGATCGTGGTGAACCACTATGTAACAGGAAAAGAAAAAGGATAGTCGTTGCCATATTATTTGGTTGCTCGGTGCTTATGCTCAACCACTCTAGAGACCAATGCTCCTGTGTTGTATGTGACGCTGTTTGCTTGTGAAATACAGGCCCTGAACAAATCACTCTACATAAGTCGTTTGTTGAACGAAAAATAAACAAAATTGGCAAAAAAGATTAGAAGGGGGTGTTTGCTGTGTTGGTATTTGCAAAACCTCTGTGAACAAAGACCTTCAATGTTTAAATGGGAACACAATCGGTACGTCTTTATTATAATACTAATGTTATTATAACAAGGTTATAAATTAGTTTGGAAATACTTTATAAGACATTAGTGAACATATATAAAACAGCTTATAATATTGCTCTCAATTTATCAATGTGGGTCACCATTTGGCGATATCAAGTTAGCAATGGAGGTAAGTGTGCTCACTATTTAGCAAGCATCAGGTCTCTGATACCCTTTATAAATCATAAGTTATAGGAGCTAATTAATAATTTGTATAGTTTATACAACATAAGGAAGTAAACTACAAATCCGCCATCTGTGTATACGTAGCCCATTTGGACTAAACATTAAGATAGCCAGAAAACTCAACACTGAAGTTGGAAATCGACACTTGGCCTTCATCATCAATGTGTTGTTTTCATTACACGATCTACGTCTCCCTGTCACTCGGTGTCAAATTGGCCAGTACACCAGAATATATATATATAGTAGTATAGTAGTAGTATAGTAGTTTTGTGTATCTATCATCTCATAAAAAAAATAAATGCACGTTTCAAGGTTTCTGTGTTTTTCAATTTGACTTTTGATTCATTCATTGGACCACATCAGTGTTGACTATCGTGTCTCTTCCTCTCCCCATGTACAACCATGGCACTTCTTTTTTATTTTTCAACTTTACAACTTTCAAGGTATCAGGGTATCAAGGAAGCTGTTTGGATTTAAAATGCGTTCTGAGCATTCAGATCACATGTGGAAAGCTAGTGTATACTACCTCCAAGGCACATTGTGATCCGATCACACAAACACACTTGTCAAGGTGGTCTGGGACATATTTGAACACATATCTTTTGTGGAGTAAACGTTGATATGTCCTCATTCGTCTCAGACAAGGACGTAACAGGATATGTCATCAGTGCTGGACGTGGTGAATGTTTTGGCAGAAGCGAGCAACTGGTTGAAAAATATACACCAATTATTTGAATAGTTTGTACATGTATGATAGCTCTTTAAACATATTGAAGTTGTTAGGTAGCAGTTGTTAGCTAGCTTAACTAATCTGGTGCATGACTGATAATCACATCAGTCATGCGTAACGCCCTTTGACCTTTAAGCAGAAATGACATACGCTGCAACAAAATGTAAATGCAAGTGGTAAGCTGGACACATTTGGATATGCATGATAGACACAGGTGTAAACAGCTATGTGTCTCACTGTCCCCTCGTGATCCAATGGGTCAAAACGTGTTTTTAAAAAATCTAAACAGGGTCAATGACCTCACAGGTCAGTCAGTCTGTATTAGCAAGATCTATCTGCTGATACTACAAATGCAAAAACATGTGTGTGTGTGTGTGTGTGTGTGTGTGTGTGTGTGTGTGTTTGTGTGTGTGTTACATGTAGAAGTGTCCAAACAGGGCAGTCAGTGTTGCTCGGTTGTCTGCAGAAAGTTTCTTAAGCAAACGTCGATAGGCTGAAAACCTGGATCGATCATCTGAAATGCCTGAGAGAAAGAAAGTATTTTTAGAGTGAGTATTATTGTATTGTTACTACTGATACTACTTCAGATAATGTATATGTATACTTGTATTTGTACTAACTTGCAGCATGCAGCCACTGCTGTCGTTGTCTATCTGGGATCAAACTCTCCTGCTGGCGGACATATTGTTTGAGGGCGGAGGTGGCGTTCAGCACACCCTGCTCGTCACTCTCCAGAGGGGCGGAGTTTGGTGATGTACTCAGAACCTCCACTAATCGGTTCACTATGCTAGTTTGGCCACAGCGCCGGTACACGCCCTCCACCTTCAGACCTTTCAGACATTTGACCAGTGGGTCAGTGAGTCAAGCAGACAGATTCTCCCATAATTCTTTGCAGCAGGAAGTTGCAAATGTATGAACATACCATAGGTTGTGACATGGGAGATGCAGCGTTCTATGGCAGGTGGAACTGAACCTCTTGATTCCACATCCATCACCGGGTACAGAGGCTGACGATGTGGGTTATGTATGGGTGCAGGAGGAGGAGGACGCTGTGGAGCTGTGCTCTGTTTGGTCAGAGCTTTCTGGAGGTGATTGAACCAAGACTGACAGCTGTGCTGCTCCTCGAAACGGAACGACACAGTCCTGCTGAGAAAAACCACAAAATGTAACCAGTGATGTCACATCTCATGGAATTTACTTTATAGGAAACGTACGTAAGTGATTCCCTTGTCAATTTTTTTTAAAAATGTTTCAGTTTTTACAGTCCTATGCAGACTTCATGCTCCAACAAAGTTAATCTTCCTTAAGGACTCTTATGTCCATATTTTGTGCTTTCCCACATGGGCTCTGTCTCACTCTCTCAGCTCCTTTTTTATTGCCTAGTAGGTGTACATGCATGTGTGTGTTGCACACCTGTCTGCGGTCACTATGGTGATGATGTTTTCAGATGGATCCATTTCTGAAAAAGAAAATAAATCCAGGGTTGATATTCATTCATTCAGGTTTAATGAATTTCAACATCAAATTTTAAAATTCCAAACATTTATCTTAATTTTTTCTCTTCTTTTCTCATATTTATTCTTCTTATTTACCTTCATGTTCTTTTTCAAGTTTGATGATTAGTCATTTTCACACAGTTTTGAAAGTAATATTAGAATATTTTGGGTCAGTTGATGCAGCGACAGGAACAACAGTTCCCCATGTTAGCCAATACTTGTTTCTGTCCTTAATAGGATTTCAATTATATTAACATATAGATTTATTACCTCTGGTCAACTCCTTGTGATATTTAATGGACTGTCCAGTTTTTTGAGCGATCGCTCAAACAACTTGCCGCGGTTGTCTGGGACGCATTTGACCACTTATCTTTTGTAAGGTTTATGTGTCCTGATTTTGAGTGAATGATGAATTTTCACCTTGTCCTGATCTCTTTTTCAAGTCACAAACAACTTTGTCCTGTCAGTCTCAACAGTTGGAATAGTCCATACATGTACATTACCTCTTGTAATGTACCAAACAACTTCAAGTTGTTTGGTAGCCCGTGCTAGCTAGCTAAACAAGTCTTGCGCTCGACTGACTTGACTGATAACGACATTCATGCCCTTTGACCTTGCAGCAGAAATGAAGTAGGCAGCAACAAAATCTGAACACAAGTGGTCAGCTGGACACATCTAGGAACGCATGATAGACACAGGTGTAAATGGCGATGTGTCTTGCTGTCTGCTTGTGATCAGATGGCTAAAAACCCATTTAAAACCAAGTCTAAATGTTGACTTAACCTTATATTTTATTTTTAAAATGGAATTGTTGCGCGATCGAAGTACATTCTGACTGACCACCTCTTCTGTTTTAAATAAAAATATATAATCCTAAAGGATCTGTCAGCTGACAGAATGAGATTAGTCTTATCTGTCCTCACAAATAATTTCAGTTGAAAGAATAAAAAGTTTGTTACTGTTGTGAGTGAGTGAGCTCAGTTCCATTTTCAGAGTCTGTTGTGTTTGTCTGTTGATGGGATGAACACTGACTCCATCCTCCCACAGTAACAGCCAGGCATCAGTATGAGCTCCACCCATTTCCACAACACACACTTTACTGACAGCTGAAGCCCCGCCCACTTCTGCATACGACACTCCTCCTGGCAGAATAACCTGTAAACATGTCAACACGTCAGGTTATTACTAATTAGAGTACTAAAACTCTAAATAATACAGATAAAACTGATTCCTAAAATTCACTGTATACTGATATGTATAATACAGATTATACTAATGACTTGAATGTAAATCATCCTATTACATAATTTATACTGTTAAATAGAGACCCTTTTAGTCATAAACACAGGTTACACTGATAATCAAAACGGAATTTAACCCAGGTTACACCTATAACTCAAACTCAGGCTACGTAAATAGTTACAACTCAGGATATAATGATAACCACAAACCTGGTGTTACTGAAAAATAGATCTCATTTTATACTGATAACTAGAACTGCAGTTATATTGATAACAAGAGTTGTGGTTATACTGATAACTACAACTCAGGATATACTGATAACTAAAACCTTTTTTTAATTGTACTATCAGGTTAAACTCATAAATAGTTTATAATATCCGCTTGTTCTGATAACTACATGCTTAAAACCAAATACACAAAATGGTATGTAGATGCATCCAGTGAGGTTTACCTTCAGTATGTGAACCAGGTGACTCAGCAGTGCCTCCTGGTTGTCAGTAGTACAGCTCAGCTGATCATTTGGTGTCACTATCTCAAACTCATGAGCTGGACTGAACATACAAACACATGGCGAGGAAATGGGAAATTAAGATATCGCAAAACTATTATACAGAATGTCATGGTAGTCACATCTCTCACTGTGTGTCAAAGTCACACAAAAGAAACATCAAGGACAATAGTATAATCTACTAAAACATGCACCAAAACTCACAAGAATGTACTAATTTCATGTCTCAACTATTAATACATTTCATTGATTAAGTAATGAGAATCATTTAAAAATGAGAACATTTGATAAAAAATGTGTGGTTTGTTTACAATATAATACGTAAGGGCTAGTCAATCGCATTTGTGGCAAAAAACAAACAAACATCTGCATGAGATTTGATCCAAATGTAAAGTGCATTATAAATTAAATGTATTATTATTATTATTATTTGTTTTCATGATAAATGGACAATTATCAATGCCTATAATTGCTACAATTTTTTTGGACCAAGTTTGACCAATATTTAGCATTTACTAATGATAAATATGCTAAATTTCAATCAATATTCAGAACATTTACAGAAGAAACAGTATTTCTGTAAGTCCATGTTTAAGATAAGGACTATTATTTTTTTAAATCTTATTGAATACCTCATTAATTACAAGCATAGCCATTTAATTTATAATCAGCAACTGATCAAAACTTCATATTTGTTGATTGGTATTGTTTATTTGCATACAATCGTGACGTGTTATTGTTTTTCAAACTTAATCTCTTGAATTTTCTTGAAGTACCAGAAGTGGAGGGATCTCCACCCAGAGGTAACCAGTGTCTAAAACATCGATTTAAGCAGCTCTAAATTTTCTTAAAGTCTTAGACCTTCAACAATATCACATTCATTAAAAACTCTACTACTAACTTACATTTATGTTTTAGCGTTCCTGATGATTTCCATTTGATTCAACTATTGTTTTTAGGAAAAAAAAAGATTTTATTCATATCTGCTGCTCTAAATGCAGTATTGTCTCAGTTTTAAAGAAGGAAAGCATCAAGTATTAGTATTAAAATCACAAGTATTATCAATTAGAAATTAAATGTTTTATTATTATTATAATTATTATTACCCATCAGTGAGGAAAACAGACAGAACTTCTCGCAGATCAAGGACATCACATGCAGCCGAATTGTTTTCAACAGAGAAAAGGAAACGATCCTCTTCCAGTTTCCCATGAAGCTCCTCCTCCTCTTCATCTGCAAAAACACACACCGCTTTTTTGGTCATATTAGGGTACTTTAGTAATTCAACTAAAGTTTCCCTGCATCAGTGATGCAGGATTCAACTAAAGTCACCGTTTAGTTCAAAACACAACATTTTAGAACATTAATTCAATAATAACGTGTCAAATAATAGAAAAACCCGCCAGAAATGTATATTTGTTTTATTTTACTTTGTTGAATACGCAAACTGAAGCAATGTTTTTACAAGATTTCATGCAATTTGTTTCAAACAACAAGTTGTTTTGTTTTGTCTCAATTTTTGGACAATCTGTTAATTTATCATTAAAAGCCATTCTCAGCTGTTTGGTTGAGCACATTTTCGAGTCTCTATTTCCTTACGAGAAATTTGTGCCACTTGACTGAACCTTCTTATGATATGAGTCAATGGCAGCATGTACTGTTTATGCTAAAAAAAAAGAGTAAGGGACCAACGATGGAGCCCTGAGGGACACCATTGGACAAAAGGGCGATGGAGGAAGAGGCATAAACCATGGCTATTGAGAGTAGTAAGATGCCAGTGCTAGTACTTTTATGACAAAAAGTAAGTTTTTTTTGGTATATTATAGCATGTGAGGACATACTAAGCAGAATTATGTGCCTTCATACAACCCATAAAAAAAAAGTCTAAAAAGGGTAAAATAATTTCATAAGAACATTCTTTACCGAAAGTCTGAGCTGGTCAAATTGAAATACTAAACTATTATCCACGAAATACAAAATTTCAAAATTAAAAAATTAAAAACAATTAAAAAAAAATGTTTTAACTGTTTAAAAACATGCTTGACCAAATTATTTGTCATTTTATGTTAAATTCAGAGTGTCTAAGATATCAAATGAATAAATGCACCAAGGAAATAAAATTTACAAATAAATCATTTCTTACATATTTTTTTGTTGTTGTTGGTGAGAAACTTAAAGGGCTCACAATTAAAATGTTTGTTGGCTCATTTTGATTTATTAAATGACAATTCCTACCTGAGGAGACACTGCCAGGTTTCCTATTGGTTGCCTGTGGCCGGTAAGGTGGGACATCTGAAAAACAGTAGATTAAACACTTAATATAGTTATATAGTTAATATAGGGCACCACAACCAGTGTTGTCACAGAGGGCACCTGTGCTTTATCAATGTATTTATTTTAAATGGTAGTCTCTGTGTGTAACTTATGTGTTACCTGTGTACTGGTTGAGTCTGAGCAGTTCATTCTGCAGAGCCTGACCGGCCTTCTCAGCCAGCATGATGGGGGAGGGGCTCTGAGGGTCTGACTGACTCACCTGAACACATGAAACATCACTCAGATACAGAATAAAGGAAACTCATGGAGATTACTAACATTATTACTTTTATTACATACCCAAAAACTTGGGGATATTAGGGAGTTGTCATTGCTGCTGTGCCTTGGTGTTAACCCAATAACACAAATACTGTTTCATGGATGATTTTCAGCGTTTATAACCCCATAGAGCTTAATTGTGGAAGAACTGGAAATTATTTTGCAGTTAAATATTTCCGCCACTAGGGGGAGTTTTATCTCCAAAAGTTTACAGGCCATAATTTCTCAACTGTTTGTCCAATTTAGTACAGTTTTGGTGCATTTGAATCAACTCAAGGAGATCTATCTTGCACACATCATATTTTATTCTAATGGTTCATATTTTATTCACTATAGGGAGTTTTTTTCCCCAAAAAACTTTGTTGAACCGTTGGTCCAATTTAAACCAAATTTGGTGCATATGAATCGACTCAAGTAGATCTATCCTGTATTAATGAAAGTTTAATCTAGAAGTTCATATGTTAATCCCAAGGGGAGCTTTTAAAAAAACAACAACACAGGTTTTCCAACTTAACTTCCTAATCATTGGTTCGATTATGTCCAATTCGGCTCAAACGAATCAACACGAGGAGATCTATCTTGTACATATACTATTTCCCTATAATAGTTCATATTTTACCCATTAGATTAAGCTTTTTTGTGGAATCATAGTTTGCCCTCCAGAACTTCCTAAATATAAGTCCAATAAGTTTACATTAAGCTCATATGAATTGATACAAGGAAATGTCTCTCGTTTTATTACTGTGCTCAGAAAAATAGTTAACTGGATTTATCATCATTGAGTCACTATAGAATCTTATCTTAGAGAATATTGCTGACTTCATAGAAATAGGTAGAGTCAATATGGACTGTTTGTGATTATTAACGAGTCACTCCACAACAATTGATTTTTGTTTTGTTTTTAGAAGAGCTTTTTAACATCATTAATTAACTAATGCGTCTATGTGTGCGTGTTTGTTTTTCTATCCTGGTCGGGACCATGATTTGACATATCACCCAAGATGTGGGGACCAATTAAATCCGTTGGTACCGCGGTCCTGTCCCCAAAGGCTCTAGCATGTTATTTGTAAAAATGATGAGTAACCTAAATCAGACTGATAAAATAAAAAAATGTAAAACCATCATACCTTTGCTCCTGAGCAGATCAGAGACATTGTTTCTTCTATGTCATCTCCACAGACCACCTGACGCAGCCTCTGAAACATACACACATCATCACACGTCATAAGACACCTGCACAGGTGAGGTAAGCATTGTCTCAAAATGTCTGCGAAATATAAAATAACACCCTCATGCTCAGCTGGTTACATGTCAAGATTATCCTCATCAGCTGCACTTCATCTAACACCCACTAGATGCTGCTGTCATAAAAGCAAACAATGTCAGTACACATTTACAAAATAATAAGTTAATAAGTTCTCTTATAATAGCTAGTGGGAAATTTTCACTCCAAGTAAGTGATTTAAATGGTCACTCATAAACATCCCCACATAATTCTGAACAGTGTTCAATATTTCTCTGCAGAAAAAAAAATTTGATAGAAAATGTTTTTTTTATTATATGTTTGTATGTAAGAACTTAACTTTTCTAATCCAAATATATTCATATACTTTGTAAAAGTGTGACTTTACATTACGAAATCTTCAGATGATAAGAACCGTAAACACAATTCACATTTACCCAACAGGTAAAGAATTAGCACTGTGTTAATCTATCTATATGTGTTGATATGTGTCAGACCTGATCCATCATAGATGGCGAGGAGGTCAGAGCGTGGACACGTCTGTAGCGCCCTCTGCTGTATTTATCCTGAATGAAATTTGACCTCTCTTCATCAGATGACTCCGGATGCAACTGTTCTACCGCTGTCACAGCTGGAGCCCACACTTGATTGGGTAGCCAGTTACCATAGGCAACAAACAGCTGGGAGAGGAAGTGATTAAAAGTCATGTTTGAGTGATAAGGTCGGCTCCTTGCTTATATGAATGGTTCAGTCTTCCCTCACCTGCATTAGTGGTTCAGTCCAGACTTTGTTGTCCATTTTTAGACTGCGTACCTTGGACAGGTTGCTGTTCAGAGCTCGATGCTGACCTGAAAATTTAAACTTTTAATATTCTGCATTTTTCATTTAAAATGAAAAATGACTATGATTACTTTCAGATGTATAGTTTTTCTTAATCTGATTGGCCGGTCAGTTCCACTTATGATACTTCTGACCCTCCTTTATGCTCATTACATTTTAAGAAATGTTAAAAGTTTTCCTTGTTTATTCATTATCCGGTAAGAACGTTTAAGAAATTAATATAATGAGATATACAGTTGTCAGTCATCTGTATATTGATATATGTTAGACTAGGATAACTCGTACGACATCTTGATCTTACATATATGTAAGACTAAGATATCATATCAGTGAAAGATTAAGACTTAATGCATCTTTGGTTAGCTCGTACCAGCACAGGCGTGACAGATGACCAACAGCAGGTTGACTGACGCCCACTCAGGATTGGCTGCACCACAATCCCCACACACTTTGTTGTGTGGGTTTTCCCAGAGACGTTGCGCCACCTGGTTGCAGGACAGTGCACTGCGAATAGATGCGGACAGACTCTCCAACCAAATGTTTAGATCCTTTGCTGAATCAACAGATATGCTGCAGGCAGGGATGGAGAAGAAATACAAGGAAGGAAACAGACAAAGAAATCGCTTTAGGAGTTCACATCAGACTATATAAATGTGCAACGTTCCTCCGGCCAAAACTGGACGGAGAGATAGACAGGTAGTCAGACAAACAATGAGGCACATACTTGAAACTTTTGTATGGAGTGATGAGGGCGAACGCATGTTTTCCTGTGGGTTTGACCGTAGCCACGTTCAGGGGGACAGAAAACGAGGCAACTCCCAGCTGGAAGCTGTCTTTGTTTGGATAAATCCAGAGGTTGTGACTCCAGATGGCAGCATAGACACGACTTCGTGAATCTTTGATCGTTATTTGTCCATGGAGCTCTGGGGGGTCAGGACTCGGCTGGCCTCGAGACGCCAGAAGAGATGTGATCCAACCTTCAAGCACCTCTGATAGATGAGAAACAAAGAAGAATCATCAGATAGCGCAGCACTACAATAAACCTGGAAACATGCTTATATCCTAAAGGCCGTATATTGCAGTATAGTTTGATCGGATCCTTTGGAATGAAGTATTGTACAAAGTACAATAGAGCATCAGTCTTGCTTGGTCATTATTCTTTTAACTGTTGTTCTCATTATAATTCTTATTTTAAACCTCCCGACAAATAACCTATTGTTTGTAAAGGTGTGGTTTTCTTTGTTTCATAATCATCACTTGAAACAAAATCAAGCTAGTGCTGAGAGACTCAGTTTACAGCAGGAACAGGCAATGATGTGCACACTGGTCCGATTACTGATTACTGGTTACAGCAATAATGATGGATAGAGGTGTACAGGTCGGCACTAAGCCATAACCTTTTTATCTAAATATTATTTCGGTACTGGTGCTAGTGCTTAGTTGGATCAACATGCCCACCTCCTAAGAACCTGTTTGCTGCTCTATTAACGTGGAGCCAAGACAGAGCCTCGCCATTACGTCACCGTATAACTTCAGTACATCACTGTCAGTTTACCCAGCAACGCTCACGCCATACTCTAGCACAACATCAAAGATGGAGGAGCTCATTGTCTCCTCGCAAATGTTGTTACTGGCTTTGCAAGCCTACATTGAGATCCAGATTTATTTTTACAGTTTATTTGATGAAACTCGCTCAGCTGTTATTTTAAAAATGGCATTCCTGTGTTTGCGCCGGCCACAATAACTGGCCACTGACGTAATCGGTTCTTGGTTCTAGACCAGCAAAGAGTTGATGCTTGTCTGGTACAAGTTTTGAGAGCCAGGCGTCGTTCCTTAAACTGTTGAAAAGCAAAGAACTGGTGCCATGTCAAGCTCTGGCTCCAAAATAGTCCTGGAACCAGCTCATTGGAAAAGGGGTAAAAGACTGGATAGCTTATACTCCTGAAGCGACCCCAACTAGGTTCCTAAGGGGGACACAGTCATGAGCTTTCAAGTTTAGCATGTATCAAAAAATGCGTGCACACATGATGATTAAATTCCCTTCATCCCTTCTCCAAAGCTGTCCAGATAAGGAGTTGGTCCACTGTTCTATGACCAGTTATCTGAATTGCTCTCTCTGACTCTCTGACTCAACCTTCAAATCTGATCCTCCTTTCCAGCACCATGGAACAAACCTTTCTTTGGTGTGCTGATCGTAGTGATATCTTGATAACAGTGGCAAGCCCATAGCTATTCTCAACTAGCTCCAGGAAGAACATTTTTGCATCTTATTTATCATATTTCTTTAAGTGAAGCAATATCTCTTGAAGGCACTGTACACAAAGACACTGTCTTTTACTATTTACAATTTGTACAGGTGGCCAATGGGCAGTTAGGGGGAATATAACACAAATAGCCTAGTCGTCATTTCACTTTAAGTTTGCAGAAAGATTAGAGTCCTGTGAGATAGTTAAGAATAGCAAGGTGCTGGCATTGCATTGGATTGGTGAAGTCCAGGAAAATTCAGCAAATTGGAGGAGCAGTATTCTTAACCCAGCCAAATAGAGGTCACGGGTCACTGTGCTTCTAGTGCCGAGATAGCTGGGGAGGGTTGTGTTATTAATCACCATACGTAATGAGATGATCATCTGTGGAGACCCCTAAAGGGAAGAGCCGAATGGAGAAGAAGAGGGACGAGCAGTGTTCTTACCTTCATTATGAGCCATGAAGTCATAATGTTTCTTCCTGAAGTAAACAGAAAATCTGCCTTTGTCTTGTTTCTTCACGTTGGTGATACTGGAGACATGAAATAGCACCTCACTGAACCGGTCCTAGTCAAAACAAACAAAACAAATCACTGTATAGAGACACAATCAGACAAAAGGGTACGCAGACAAAAAGACCGACGGAAAGACATACACTCACATAAATACTGTAATTATATACAGATAGTTGGGGAGAAACAGAGAAAGTCTCTGACTTACTGTGCGTTTTTTGTACAGGGCCATCAGCTGTCCATCCATCGTTGCCCACAAAACATTGTATCTATTAGAAAAACACAGAAAATGTTTGTTTGTCTGTTTCTTCATCCATCCATCCATCCAACCATTCATGATGGCTAGTTAGTTATCTGGTGTTCATCAGGGGTCAAATCCTAGGTTCCAATGATCTGTGTTAGTCACATTATTCACAAATAGACTCATCTGTGGATGGACTCTTTATTACATCACAAAAGCACCAGAGCCTTGCCATGGCATCCATCTTTCTTTTTAACCAACACTCGTTGAATTGGTTGACATTGAGTCAAAGGTTTTGGAAAAACAACAAAAGTGGCCACACTACAAGAGGTTGCAATATTGTACCTAGTATATAAAAGTATTGGAATGAGCAAAGGCAAAAATGTACTGCATTAAATACACGTAAGGGTTTTTCTTTTACACTTTTTCACTTCATCTTTGGTTGGTCATGATCATCCCAACCCCACAAATTCTTCATACTTAAATTTGCAAAGTTTTGCCCATTTTTGAGCTGAAGGGGTTTAAATTTAGCACTGCACTGCAAAAAGGAATTTCAAGAGATAAAAAGAAAAAGAAAAAAAATTATTATTATTTTTTAAATTATTATTATTATTTTAATATTTTTTATTAAATTAATTGATTATTAATCTTGGATGAAGTTATGGATTATTAAAATTAGTCTAGTCAATTAATTGAGTATTAACATACTCAATTTAAGCAGATCAGTATTAAATAAATTACATTCATTGGTTGTAATTAGCAAGAATTTAAATTGGGCTTTTTTTGTGTTTAGTTTTGAGGCCCATTATGATTTTCAGTGGATAGATTTTGATCTTTGTTTTAAGATTGAAGTAAAATTTTCTTCCCCCATTGGCAGGTTTTATTTGATTTCTTTTTTTCTTATTTCAAGACAACCTGCTTATAATTGAATAAAATGTGGCTTTTTCTCGTAAGGCTGTTTTTTGCAGTTTGACACTAAACCAGCCCTGGAACAGCCTTTGTGGAAAAGGAGGGACTGGGGTCCAGCATTTCATTTAAAAGCAGTAAGTCTGAAAAATACACAAATACAATGTGATGATGATAGTGTTACCTGAAGCCTTTCCAGACATCCAGCCAGCTGGATCGGACCACAGCGCTCTTTAAAGGTTTACTTCCACGGCTCAACTTCTTCCTGGACACTCGAATCGTGGCCCCTCTGCAAGGCAAAAAACTTTCATTTACTAAAGGACTTGACTGATTTTGTCTGTGGGTAGTAGAAGAGGAACAGCGGAACAAGAATAAACTGATGGACTCAGCACGCCCCCTTCAGTGAGGCGGAGGTACTGACCGCCTCCCTTCGTGCTTTTTCATTACGGTTTTATGTCGGATCAGCAAGACTAAATATGTTATACACATACGTGAAATACATGACCTATTCTATGGAAAGTGAGGAAATATAATAAAAGCGTCTAAAACATTACATTGGTGACAAACAGTGAGAAAGCAAAATGCAAGCGTTTGACCCGGTTTGTGAGGGACGGCTGAATCGGAGATGAGGCTCAGCTCATAGCTGCCTCGCCTTTCGTTTTTTCCTCTCTATTAATATTTATTTTATTTCTTCATTATTTGGTTTTTACTTTTCGTGATGACAGGTGAGGCTCTTCCTCACCTGCCTCCCCTGACCACATCCCTGCATCAAAGGCACCTGTTTAATATTAATTTGTTTGATTTATATCTTGCTGGATCTTAAATTAGGCTTAATTTAAATAAGAGCTTGTGTTGGGCCTTGGTTGAGCTAGGTGCTCTATTAACTGACATCTATTTAAAAAATGTTTTGAGATGTCACTGCGTCTCACATGTTGTTGCTGGAAGTTGTGTACGACAAGCGTGTTTGTTTTTGTGTGTTTGATTTTGTCTGAGAATACCTTGGAATTTTCTGTTTCACAGTCTTTTCTGGCCTGGGATGTTGATGAGGAGGAGGTGGAGCTGGCCGATGGAAGACTGAACGACCAACGGTGTCCGACGAGAGACTGCAAAAAACACGAACATCAATATTGCACTGGCAGCTGTATTTTGAGGAGTTCTAGTAGTATTTATAGTACTGAAAATATACTTGTTGGTGTTTGACGATGGGTCTCTTTCCACTGGAACATCAGCACCAGGGGGGACAGCGTTCCCTCCTGTATCTTCCTCGTCATTGGATGAGTCAGTCTCAACTTCTTCTTGACTAGCCCAACTAGCCATTATATTGATGTACTGGCTTTGTTCTTTGTTGGTGTGAGAATTAGCTATTTTTGGAGACAGGAAAGAACAATGACGATTCTGGCAGGAGGGATGAAACAGACTAAAACAAAAATTAGCTTTAATTCCCTCAGTACCTTCATTGCTTGGCTCAGAGGCTTCCTCTAGTGGAGGCAATTTGACTCCTGAGTTCTGGTCTAAATTTGACATCACCAGCCATGACAATGCCCCGATATCTAGATACATAAACATCAAAATCATTGTGGTCAGCCAATCAGAATTCAGAGTGTCTGTTTAATCTTTTTGCCCAGTAAGAACTTGAACTTTCTGAAACAGAGAAGAGCAAATGCTCAGATTGCAGCTCGTTTAGATCACAGTTACAGGTTTTCCCCAAGGCGTTTTGAAATGTACGTGAACGAAAGGATTTTTTTTTCTTTTATACTTCTTTTTTTGTTTTATGCTTGGATTTACCAAATGTGTGCTTTTTAAAACGTCAATTTATTTAGAAATGTACATATGTTAACAATGGAAAAGGGGGTAGGCAATATATTATTGTGCACAATGTTTAAATGTTTAATATTTATACTTTTTGACATTTGACAACTCAGCATGGAATGGTATCAGGTAGAGTCTACCTGATACCATACTACCTGGTATCAGGTAGACTCTACCTGGTAGACGAACCAAGGAAGAACACCGGGCCATGTTCATGAATATCGAGCAGTGGGGTTTGGTAAGGCACAGTAGGGCACAGTATACCTGTTCATACATATGCAGCCCTCATGCAAAAAACCTTGATTGTAATAGGTCAGCAAGGCTCTATACGAAACATGTATATTGTAAATGTTTTATGTAATAATAATAATGATAAAGATTGTTTAAAATTCTTTAACAAGACCGAAATTTATCTCGTGGAATCTTAGATGTCCTAGATGTCTGTGAAGTGGTCAAATATGATGTCACCAGCAGTCGCGTCATTTAATTGGTCGGTAAACCTGTCTGTGTGATTAAAGCTGCTGTGATTGGCCAGACGTGGGAGGAGGGTAGAGGAATGCACAAGAGAGTAACACGGTGCAGAGACGTCAACAGGCTTGGGAGTAATTTACTATTTAATACACGGAAATACACTTTTGGAGGCTACTTCAAGTTATAGACTGAATCTACATAGGATTCAGTGGATGCTGAACCCAGGTGTGCCGCGGGGTGGGTCTCCATAGAGGAGCTATCGTCAACGCCAGGTGCAGGTTGTTTCTCGGAACCACGGATGATTCGGGACTAATGCCGAACTGATGAACTCTCGTAAAAAGTAGAGCTTTGCGAACTGTGAGTGAACTATTTTCTGACCTATTGTGGCTTCTGGTCACGAGAAAAGGATATGGTGTGCACACGTGCTACGCTCTGATTTCAAACGGCTTCTTGAAACCGCTCATGTGAATTATTCTGTTCTTTATACATTGTGAGAACAATACTGAGGTCAACTAAAGCCTTTAATTTCAGGATGTTTAATTTGATTAATAATATGATACCTATAATTTGCAATTTTTTTTAAATTTTTTTTTTACAACATGACAATTTGGTTAGTGTCATTTTTATATGTTCACCTGCAAAGTAGGTTATGCATTGGTTTTGAGAGAACAGTACAAAATTAATGACGAATTCTGGTTAAAGATTTCTTTAGTTTTGAAAGACGTCGCAATAGCTTTAGACAATTTTGTCTTTTCAAAATGCTTTGGATGATGCACTCCACTGAGATAAGTATGGGACAGTTCATCATATACCAGATGGATTGCAACCTTTCTTCAAACCTGCAACTAACATGAGAAACTAAGCCAAACTAGAAACAGAAGTTCAAATTGAATGATGAGCTGAAATGAGGATTGACTGCATTACCTGTTTGGGATTGGCCTATCTGATCCAGTGATGGGGTTGGTACTGGTGGTGCTGTCGGAGTTGTCATGGAACTGACAGCGGGGTTAGCCACACTGTTGACCATACCTGCCAAACTGGGTATGTTAGAAAACGAGCCGACGATGCTGTCTAGGCTAACAGCATCTGTGTGGGTAGCAGGTCCAGGTGTGCAGGTGGAGGCAGAATTTGGCATGGCAGTAGAAGGATTCACCACAGTACCAGCAGTTCCAGCTAAGCTAGGAATATGAGCAGCAATGTTGTTAGTCACACTTTCTATTGATGGGGGGGCAATGGGTGCTGGAGCAGGGGGTGCATTGGGGACGGAGCCACCAATGAAAGTGGCAAAACCAGCTAAAGACGGGATCTGGGTGGCAATGGTTTCAGTGATGCTGGCTAGAGTTGGGAGGACGATGCCGTTGTTCGACCCACTTTGAGGAGGTTGGAAAACTTCTTCATTACCTGAAGAGGGTGACAGTAACATCAGAGTGACATCATCGGACTACAATTAACCTGTTCCACTCTGTTTATTTTAAGATAAGCCTTGCCTAAATGACATACCCAAAATAAACATGAAATAGCTCAAACTATTAGGTGTATTTGCATAACCTTGGTGTCAATGGACAAGGGAGTCCTAAAATAATTTATTTACAGTGTCGGTAACAGTTTACCTATTCTATATGCGAGTAACCTGTGATCAGACACACACACAAAAAAAAAAAAATGTCTATCCTTGTCTTTTTTTTATTTTTATGAATAGATAAAAAGGCTAGCACATTATTATATTACAGCTACCCTATGAAACGAAACAAAAAAAATCCGTGAATTTGCTCTGAAACCCTTTAACTTTTGAATCAAATTTGATAGAAATTACATAACGTACATGTTGTTTTATACAGTGTTTGAGGGATCGGACCAGTAGGAATCTTGAAATGGCAGTCAGCCAAAAACAGGGATTTTGGCTGACAAAATATGTCCACTAGAGGGAGCTATCTGCACATAGTACAACCTTTGGCTGTCGGTGTTTTTTAGCAAAATCCAGTATTGTGCACTGTAAAATAATAGCAGACCGATATAGGGTAAAGGGATTATATCAAAGACATATCAGTCAATCAAATAACCATGTTTCTCCATCTTGCTATATTTCCTGAAAATTCAAATGTCTTTAAATTCATTCAGGACATCTTTTACATTCTTAATGTGATCCTGATGGGATTTTTTTTTTCACAATGAGAGTCCTATTATGATCATTGAGAGGAAGTCATTTCAAAATAAAAGCTATATTGAGAGGGGCTATTGTCTTATCCCATTTTTTTTGGTATCCCCAACAGGTTCAGATTCAAACAAACTATATGTCCATCAGGCTTCTTTTTGTATTTTGGCCATTGACAATTTGATAATTCATTACAATATAAGGACTGAAAATAGAGACAAAACCATTAATACAAAGATTATGTTTTGAAAGGTTTGGACCTCTGTGGTAACCTGTGCTAGCCCACATAGCCAGCTCATGAGAATCAACAACACAAAGATTTATTGCCACATAAATAGTCAGTAGTAATTGTGTTAAACCGGTTGTGCATCGCATATTGGCTGCAGCTGTTCACCTGAGACTATATGAACAACAATAGTAAAAGACGCATGCTTTCCCGTCTGCCCTTTGCACAAATATCTCCAACAGTAATCTTCTCAACAAACCAGTTTGACTGTGATGTTGTTTTTCGACGAAGTGTTGTTGCAGGTTTTTAATGCCCTCAAATGATGCCACAAAATTAAATACCAACGGTATTGAATGATAATTTAAGTGCTGCAGTTGAGTGAATGAGAATAAACTGAAGGAAAAACATAATAATATAAAAAAAAATGTATATAATAATATTATAAACATCTAGAAAGGCCCTTAGAAATGTATTATTTATAGTTATTTAGAGTTCATTTTTGTTATACATACACTACTAAAAATATAATAAAGGGAACACATGATCACAACAGTGTAACTCCAAGTCAAACGCACCTCCGGGATATCAACTTGCTCAGTCAGCAAGCAGTATATATTGTGAATCAATTTCACCTGCTGTTGTGCCAATTGGACAGACAGCAGGTGGAAAGGAGAGGCAATTAGCGGGACGACCCCTATTATGGACTGGTTTGACAGGTGGTGGCCACATTTCCCTCTCCTCATCCTTTTTGGCTGATTCTTCTCTATTTTTACATTTTTCCAGTGCCCTCACAACTAGTGGTAGCATGAGGCGGTATCTGCAACCCACAGAAGTTGCTCAGGTAGTGCAGCTCATCCAGGATGGCACATCCATACGGGCTGTGGCCGTAAGGTTTGCTGTGTCTCCCAGCACAGTGTCAAGAGTGTGGATAGGTGGAAGGGGCCACAGGAGGGCAACAACACAGCAGCAGGACTGCTATCTGCTCCTTTTTTACACGGAGAAACGGGAGGAGCACTGACAGAGCCCTACAAAAAGACCTCCAGCAGGAAACGTACGTTTTTGCCCCAACTGTCAGAAACCGACTCCATGAGGTTTGCATGACGGCCCAACGTCTACAAGTCAGGCTCTGTTAACAGCCCGGCACCCTGCAGCCCAATTGGCATTTGTCAGAGAGCACCAGAGTTGGCAGATTTGCCATTGGTGCCCTGTTGTGAGCCTGCTCTCAGACGAGAGCAGGCTCACACTGAGAGCATGTGACGGACGGGAGATAGTCTGGACTCCTTTTGGAGAAAGTTCTGATACCTGCATGACTGGTTTGTTGGTGGGTCAGTGGTAATCTGGGGAGGCATATCCTTGGAGGGCCGCACAGACCTCCGTGTGCTAGCCAGGCATACCCTGACCGCTGTTAGTTACCGGGATGAGATCCTCGGACCCATTGTCAGACAATGCTGTTGCAGTGGGCCCTGGTTCCTTCTGGTGCATGACAATGCCCGGCCTCATGTGGCTGGAGAGTGTCAGAGGCTCTTGCATGACAAAGTCATTGGTACTATTGACTGGCCCGCCCGTTCACCAGACCTGAATCCAATCGAGCACCTATGGGACATCATGTATGGTTGCATCCACCACCGCCACGTCGCACCACAGACTGTTCAGGAGCTGGCTAACAACCTGATCCGGGTCTGTGGGGAGATCCACCAGGAAGCCATCCGTTGTCTCATCAGGAGCATTCCCAGATGTTGTGGGGAGTGCATACAGGCACATGGAGGCCATGCACACTACTGAGCCGGATTATGAGTTGTCTTGGTGAAATTCACAGTAGTGGGATCAGCATTGGGATCTCATTTTTCCACTTTGAGTTTGAGTATGATTCTGATTCTGACTCCAGTCCTCAATGGATCTTTCTATTGTCCTCAACAAATTTCACTAGTGTTCCCTTTATTTATTTTTTTTAGTAAATGTATATTATTTATATATTAATTATGTTAACTAAAAACAGTGATTTTAGACGTAGCTTGGAAAAGTTTTCTGGCTTGTTTTGATGCCTGTGAATAAAATATTTTCATTAAAAAATATTCCGTCAAACTTGCTGGTGGAGAAGGAGACATAAAAATGAATGATGTTGATGTGTCTATTATTTTGAATCGTATCTGTAATTTGTCTTTTTTCTATTACTTTGGTTTGTTCAGGATTCTATGAAAATAATGAATAAAATAAGAATTTTCACACAACTCAAACGGCGCCAGACAATTTGAGTGCTGTTTGGCACTCGATGTGGACTCCATTTTTTTTAAATTTTGGCCGACTGTTGAGTTGGACACCCCTATTCTACACAGACTTTTTCTCTTCTCATGTTACTTTTTCTTTTTTTTTTTTTTAAGTGTGCCTATAATTTTGGAGAGAACTGGATGTAGGACAAACAGCATTTTGTACATTGAGTACCGTTTTTGTCATTTGTCACGCCTCTCGACAATCACAACACCAGATCTCCACAACTGAGATGTCATTAACATTCCATCAGAGACGATTGTAAAGTTTGTATGTCTACCTGCAAAGGGACTTGGAAGGAGGTGAGCTCCATTTGATGAAACTGGTTCCACATTTTCACCAGTAGGACCTCTAATGGACAAATATAAAAAAGTTCAGTTGGAATATAAGACTTCTTCAGCAGATTTAAGTCTTGCTATGTAGATTTTACTGTGCACTCACCTTTCCAAAGAGGACATGGAGGCCAAACTGTCCCGTGAGTAACGACTTCGAGGCTTTGGGACGGGAGCATGAGGAGAATCCATCTGGAGGGCAGGAGAAATGTAATGGTTCTGGCAGATGATCTGGACTTTCTAGGAAAGAAATATTTTCTGTTTCTTGCAGTTAGCAATCTACTCAAACACAAGCTATGGACTAGCTCTTCCTGTAACATTTAGGTGAATGAATATTTTATGAAATTAACTAATTTCTTTTAGTGAATGAAATTAGTTTAAATGATCTCACTGTTACCAATACTGATCTGTTACTTTATTCACGTCAGGAAAATTAAAGCCAAACCACTATCTACATGTGTGATCAATGTTGAGACCTGAAACTCACTCGCTTTCTTTTGTTTCAGTACAGACATGGTAATCATAGAAATGCATGACTTCTGTAGAAAGCGAGCTGTGTTCATGAAGAAGGTGGTGGGAGGGTCTTTTACAGCAAACTAGACAACTGAGCATGAAAGTGTAAAGTGAAAGCTAGCCTGGACAGCCTTAGCCTTAAGACTTTATAAAATGTCTTTCTATTACTCATAAACAACTAATGGACTTTGATGAAAGGTTGTCCAAACATGTAGCCAAGAAGAGCACATTGGTTTTTGAAGTGGATTTGGATAATTATGTGAATATTTCAAACCATGGCTTTTTGGACCACTTTTGTCCACTATACATAAACTACTTGATGGATAAATATGAAACTGAATTGTAGGATGAGTCACAAGCAGCATAAATCATTAAAGTTTCTAGCTACTACCTGAAGAAAAATAATTTCATAGTTTAAATCCAACTTATTTGTCATGAGACAATGTGATGCTGGTTTCGCTGGGGGCTTGAAGCCAGGAGGTTCTGCATGTAAGTTACCACTGAATTATGAAACCAGAAGTAACGCATTACAATGTCTTTTATCTGCAGTGACATGATGGGGAACTGAGATGCCTTGTTGGAGGTGTGCACTCTGTGACTGCTGTCTAGCGTTATTTTGATATGCAGATGATGACATCCCATATATGAGTCAGCACTTCATACACACACAGTTTTTCTGGACATCAACTCAATCAGATCAAACATCCAGAAAAACTAACATCCTCACTTTCATTAAAGACTGAACCTTTTCTATTCTGTCACAACCATTTTATGTTGGTAGATTTACTCAAGTACTCAAGTAGGCATACTGTACTTGTGTACAAAATTTGAAGTGCAACTTTTCTTGAGTATTTCCATTTCATGTTACTTCATACTTTTACTGTACTTCATCTATGTGGGGACTCTGTACTGCATTCATTTGACTGTAGCTACTTTTGAAAGTCACTTTTCAGGTATTTCATAACCTTCCTGTTCAGTGAAAATGACCAGTTGAATTGATTTTGACGGTTTGTGAAAATTAAAAGATTCAATTTTTAGTGATGGTTCGAGAAAATACTTCTACTTTTCAAGACAATTAAAATATTTAAAAGTATCTGTAAAAACTGCGTTAAAAGCAGGAAAATCCCTTGAAAAGTCAACTTTTTACGTTGTTCTCAGAACAGTGATTCTGTAAAATGGCTATGCTAATTTTGTAGATTCAACTGCTTTACACCAGATAAAGCACTAATAGTAATTGTTATTAATAATTACCATATGAGATTCAGATGTGTTATGCCCACTATTTGTTTGTCCACAAAATTAAAAAAAAAGATGGCAACACAATTTTTGATGACATTTTGTGTAGGGGTGAATCTTCAGCCATAAAAGAGTTGAATGAATTCAACTAGTAGTGGATAGTAATGATGGTTAGTAATGGATTTTGTTTGGACATAGCCTGGGAACTATTCTGGTGACCGTGATGTTGGTTGAGGTTTGTAATGAGTCCTTATTGGTTTCAGATAGAAACTAGGCCTTTGCTGTACTTCACCAGATATCTCACTATTTGGATTACCCTAGTTACTTTGTGCCAATGTTGGAAATACTTAACAATTACACTTTACATTTATGTTGTTAATTCAAGGAAAGACTGAACTGTATATCAAGTTAAAACAAAAGAAGCAAAATCCAAATAACAGAAGAATAATCGCTGAGTCTCAGATTCGGATTTCTCGAAAAAAAATCAAACATGGTTGACTCACCGTGTTGACAGTTTGTCAGTGCTCAAGTAATCACCTGAGAAACCTGCTGCCGATCCTCTCTGACTGTTCGCCGCAGGTTTACCTGTCGACCGTTTTCTTGTTTGAGTAAGTATCTGGTATCTTTATGATTTCACTGGCCAACATGCTCACACTTCCTGCTTTCAGATCCGCTCGCACTCATAAAGAGTGAGCCGTCTCACTCCTCAGGTGTTGCTGTGGATCTGTCAAAAAGAATTCACAGGTCTGCCTTAAAGATATGTGGCCTTCACCTGGTATTCATCTGAGCCAATCGGCTGTCAGGACACCGGTCAGGTGTTTTAACTGTGAAAGTTGTTACCGTGAAATGTCACCGGTGGACCTGTTGTAGGAATGTGGGTGTGGAGTGTGTTACTGTGTGTGTGTGTGTGTGTGTGTGTGTATGGAATTTAGCTTTAGTAGTCTTTAAATGAGAATAGAAATGAGTCCTCAGCTCCAGACTTTTACTGAATGACTTGCACGTAAGGAGGTGTGTATATATTTCAGATGCATAAATATGAAAAGGAATGTAGATAGTGAAAATAAACTATTAGGGAATAAACTACTCCAGATTGAAAACAACTTGTTTCAAGATTTTCTTAAATCAGCTTCTCCCGTTATGCAGCAAAATGATTGTTTTTTTTGTTTTTTTTATAAATTCTTCCGTGCCCTTAAAGTATGCACCATGATTGTGATTTTTGACTAGAGTTAGATGACTTTGAAATGTAACCTGTAGATCCTCTCAAAAGAAGGAAAATCGACTATAAGGGCTTATAAGGTGGATATGGTGACTTCAAACGTAGCTCTGAGACTGTTGAAGGGCCTAAATGCAGATGGCGACATCTGCTGGTCAATACCTGGCGTTACATTTGTAAGTGTACTAAAAAATGCATTAAAAAATAGATCTGAATTATCAAGACTCTACTAAATCGGAATTGTGTATTTCAAAACCAGCATATAGTTATTCAATGAAAACGTGATTAGGAAATTATTATGTTAATAATAATAATTCGTAACTTTATTTATCACATAATATACGCATACATACAGGACAAATCTTTGAAATGTATTCTCTGACTTTGACTCATCTTTGAGGAGCAGTGGGCAGCCCCTCTGATGTACTGTGGGAATTGTGGCTCCAGGGGTCTTACCCAAGAGCCATCAGGGACTGGGCTCAAACCTTGATCGCTGCCCCTGATGTAAAAGTGTTGTTAATGTCCGAGAAATCTTTACACTAATATTATTTATTATTATTATACATTGGATAAATGGTACATGGTTAATCATTGGTTGTACATTAGCGTGACAAAGACTATGCTAAACAATAACCATCCATCCATGCATCTTTTTTCATCTCTGGGGTTCAGTAATGCTGATGTGCGCAAGCAGGGTATTCCAGACGTCCCTCTCCCCAGCATCGCACTCCAGTTCTGGAGGGATCCTGAGGCATTCCCAGACCAGATGACACAGATAATTCCTCCAGAGAGTTCTTGGTTATTCCAGGGGTCTCTTCCAAGTTAAGACAAATCAGGAAAACCTCCAAAGGAAGGTGTCCAACTGGAGGCGTCCTCATCAGATGCTCGAATCACCTCAACTGGCTCCTTCTGATGTGAAGGAGCAGCCGATCTACTCGAGGGTCTCTCTCCCAAAACGGAACCCTCATCATCTTCTCTCTTTGCCTCTCTGTACCAATGAAGCTCATTTTAGCCACTTGAATCCATTTTAATCTCATTCCTTTGATCACCAGTTAGTGCTCATGACTAGAGGTCATGGTTCTTCGGGTTTCCATCGCACATGACGGAATCTTTGGTTCGCTATGTTTAAGAAACCTCAGCTAGAGAGTGCCGCCACTGCAAGAAGTATAAGCAAACTGTAACTGTATAATTACAAGTTTAATGTTGGTTGCGGAGGTGAAAACTGTGTGTTTCTTCTTTTGACAAAGTAGTTATTTAAGATTTTATAGTATAAAATAGGTACGATTATAGTGTAGGATTTAATACAGTATCAGGTTAAGAGGTTAAGAGTATTGATATCCAATATAGAGGTAGATGAAGTGTACTACCATATTGTTAGTGTTAGATTATATAGTATAAGTACTGTTTACAGATGGGGTTATGATAATACAGTATTGAATAAAGTGTGTTGATACAGTACATCAATATAACCTGCAGATGTGTGAGTTGATGTGGATGCGTTTTTAAAGGGTCATTTCTCATTCTTGTGCAGAGGAAAAGAGAATCAACAATGAGGAGGAGCTGCCACGATATCTGGAGAAGACAGAAGATTTTTTGCAGCACATCTGAAGAAAACAGACAACAATGACGTCTCAAGATTTTTTAGGAAAAAACTTAATTGAACACACACTCAATGTACACTTTTATATTATTGTGACAATTTAGTTCCTTTATGATACTAACAAGACTTCTTTTTTTTGCAAGTAAACAATTTTTGTGATGAACATGTCTGCTACAATATGCTTGATTTATAGAAATATAATACAGTACTTATGGCATAGATGTGTTAGAGTACCAAAACAAAAGGTGGCATTAAAAAATGAAAATAAAATGTGCAGTTGTGCTGCAAAAACAATGTATTTCCCCTGTTAAAGTAAACCATCAATAATCCCTCTGCTGTCATTTAAAGTTGACCGTTAATAAGAATAAGAATAAAGCTTTAATGTCTGAAAGTAACGCTTAATGTTTACTCTCCTGAGGTTCAGCAGTGACATTGTCTCCATGTTGCTCAGATGCTCTGGGTCACACAGCAGATGAGTTTCAGGCCATCAGCCGCCAGGCTACCTGTAAAGATAAACGTTGTTTTATACTTAATTCATCTGATTAAATGAAAAACGCGATCAGCTGCAGTGAAGTCACTGCCATGTGGCTAGTTGCAGGTTGAAGCTAACAGGCTAGAAAATAACAGGCTACCCTTAGCGTCTTAAATTGGGCGTTCATTAAGAGTCAGGACGTGGTAGGTACTTTCTTTTACGTAGTGGCTGTCAAAAGCGATCAAAATGGGCGCACATATCCACAAAAGCAGTCAAATTTGGATGCCAATGACGCATAAGTCCAGCAGCACCACCTGCAAAGAGACACGGGCTGCTATTGTTGTAATAGTTTTAGCGCTAGGGTTGCTGGGAAAGCGGAGATGTATCCAAGACGTAATTTGTGACATTGAACCAACTGAGAATAAGCTCTTGGTGGGTACGAGACTACAGTAAATCGACTCATGAATTGAATGTCTTGTCTTATGGTTCAGCTCACTCTCTCTGTGTCTGTTTTATGGCTTTGGCCTCACGTACCTGGCTACTTTTCTGCTCAACCTTATTCTCATCATCAGGATCTCATGCAGGATTTCATCCCTAGCTCTTCTGCATCTCCTCTCCAGATTTCTTTGTTATACTAAGCTGTAGGTACATTGTTTGTTCCATATCATAGTTCTTGTTGTGATCCTACTTTTGCACTAATCACCCTCTTCCTTGTGCTAAAGCGCTTTTAGCCAATTATCCTGTCTGATCATTCGTCCTCACCTCATGTTAGCCTCTCACCTCGATAGTCATCCCTTCATCCTGATATTAGCCTCCCTCATCCTTCAACGGATTCCTTATTTGGACAATAAAACCCCTTTTCAACTTTCCACCAGTCTCTGAGTCTCCTCCCAGGTTGAAATGTAAACATTACCTTAACATTTTTCAGTGGAGTGTTGCTAGTGGAGGGGTTACTGTGGCAAAGAGCTGACTTGAGTAACTAGAGAGCGCTTCGCTGGCTGGTGGCATGAATCCCAGCTGCTGAGGTGCCGGCTGAGGTGGGCAAACAAATGTTGAGACACGGGCGGGCACAAGATTAAACGATTTTGGAATGAATGTTTCCTGTTGAGTCTTACTAATGCTTTTGGCAGATGGTCAATCTGGTAGGGAATGGAGTGCGAGGTCTGCAGCAGGAGCTCGTTGATTATGGGATGGGCTTCAGGTTGGCTCTTGAATCAGCCAAAGGAGAGGTGCCGCACACAAACATCATGTTCCTGCCCCATTGTGAACATCACTGGTGCACAAATACTCATTCATCTTTATCTGTAACTGCTTATCCGGTTCAGGTTCACAGGGGCTGGAACCCATTCCAGCTTAGATTGGGTGGGAGGCAGAGTACAACCTGGACACGAGGCCAGCTCATCACAGTGTAAACGCATAGAAACACGACGGATTATTCTCTTTATTTACATCCCTGCTCAAAGACTTTATTCAATAATATTCAAAATAATACAATTTTACTGCAGTGATCTTCTCCATTAAATTCTTCTCAACGTCAGAAACATCAAACAGTATATTGGCCTTAAAATAGACTTTAAAAAGTCCTACTAACTTAAACTATTCACATGTATCAACAGTGGGTCTCTTTCCTTAATATAACCCAGACTCAGTCGGATAATTGTGTTCCTGTTTTTGGTTACGTTCAAAACCATTTAACATTAAAATGTTATGATAAATTAAAGATGTTTACATCACGTATATTTCAAATCACTTATAGTGAAAAAGGAAAACAACATCAAATATCATTCAACAGTTACAGTACTAAAATAACTGACTGCTGCAGATGTGACCACACATTTAAGTGCATTTAAGGTAAACTTCTTTTTGTAAGGGGTGCTTTGGTTTTTCTCTGCTGACATGATGGATGGTTGTGGTGAAGATATCCAGTACTGTATACCCAGTCCAGCGGCTCCTGAACCCCGGTGCCATGAAAAGCACCAGTTATCGTCTTCCAGAATAACCAGCTAGGTCAACAATGTCCCCTCACAACCCTGGTCATTGTTGATTCTCTGATCAGGAATGTCGGAGCACCATCAGGTCTCTCTATTTGTGATAGAAAATTACAAATTAGTCCAGTAATGACATCATCCATGTTGGCACAAATGATACCGTAAACACTGGTTCAGCAGACTGAAAGGATTTGCGAGTCACACAATTCTTCATTATGAATGAAAGCCCTTATTTGGTCACATTGGCATCGATCCAAACTTTGTAGGAGATGACAGTTTGTTTATTTTTTTGCATATTATCATCCACATGTTCACTTCCACTCCAATCATCTTCCCCCTCTGACTTCTTCTAATGGTCCTAATGTTCCACTGGTCCTAAAACCAGTCTGATTGCTTCCCCGTCCCTCTGAACTACATGAGACATCACACATTTTCTGAGTCCTGGCATGCTGTTTACAGAAGTTTAACCAGTTGCTTCCTGTAGTGCAGTTGCAACATGAATAGATGCATTTTAACATCACTACCTCAGTACTGAACACTGCTTCCTCTGTTTGTGCCCAGCTGTGGCAGTCCAGTCATCAGTTATCGCTGTCAACAAGCAGCATTGTGCCCAGAAAACTACTTGGGGGAGCCAATAGGATCTCGGCAGTAATGCCTTCAAATCTGAATGCTGGACACAAATCAGCCCTCTGATCTCGAGATTACTCAGCAACGACTGATTCTTAATGATTGAGATAATTGTTAATATATTTACGCTATATGCTAATATGCACCTTTTTTTATGCCGAGAGATAAAACTGTCAGTGGAGGTTACACCTCGTTGGAATCAGAATTATATCAATACGGTTTTGAGGAATAATTATATCCCCCAAAAATCGTGACGCGTCTGCTTCTTCATCCGTGTTCACGGATTGTGAGCATTATCTGACAGAAAGTTTGACAAGCTATCATTATAGCCCTTAAAAGTTGAAGACGTCATGGTCTTCGCCCGCTGCCTTCACGTCCTCTTATGGTGCAGATGCTGCAGACGCTGCAGACGCTGCAGACGCTGCAGATGCTGCAGACGCTTTGTGTTAATGCGATTGCTCAAAAACTCTTTCGTAGGATTTTAAAATGTTATTACTTCATCGATTATTATTACCTCATGATTTTGGGAAATCAACCCAGCATTTAGGGCATGTGAATTGAGATATATCTTGTAGATGTGTTATTTCTACTTTAAAAGTTCTTATTTTACTCATCAGGACCTTTTTATGAGAAACAGTGTTTTGGACTTAACTTCCTAACTGTTTGTCTGATTTTGTCCAAATTAGGTGCATATGAATCGAATCGAGCAGGCCTATCTTGTAAATGTCATATTTTACATTAATGATTCATATTTCACTCAATGAAATATGAATGGGGTTCAACCATGTTGGTTGAACCCCAAGCAACGGGACTTTTGTTTTGGCTTGAAGACGTTTCACCTCTCATCCAAGAGGCTTCCGTTCTAACTGCCTGGTGGGGAGTTAGGGATTTTATACCTCTATTAAACGCATAACTATTGTGGGTAAGTATTAGTTGTGTGCCTCTTATCAGCCGCCTCAAGATCTAACTAGTATTTGTCATATTTTACCGTAATTGTTCATATGGTTTATTCACTCACTAAGGGGACTTTCCTTGCAAAAAAAGTTTTTTTGTTTTTTTTTACCGTTACCACTCATCTATGTCCAATGAGTCAATATGAACTGTTTTAGATTAACGATGACTCACATTTCATTTGAGGAGTTCAATCAGGGGGATTGCTTGTCCAATGCACGGGATTGGGGGCTTTTCAGGGATGGACGCCTTTCTGTCAGCGACGAAAATGTCTTGATGTCAACATCCAACCTGTATTGACAAACTGAACCCAAAAGAGTGAAGGCGGTGTGAGGATCACGTAGGTGTCAGTCTTCAGGGGGTTACGGAGTTCAGACTGGACAGTGACGTTCACGCTGATGCTGCTTCATCGGTCCTCCAGTGATTTAATCCGGATCAATGAATCAATATGTCTGCTAATGCCAAAGACCACTTTAGTTAATCAGACTAGAGCCAAGAATGCCCACACACAAACACACACACACACACACATTTTGTAGTATTGAGTAGGGAAACACTCAAAAAGATCCGTGTGTGTGTGTGTGCGTGTGTTTTTGTGTGTGTTTTGGACTTGGCTTACTTACTGACAGAGAGGGGAGGGAGAACTTCAGGGAGACAGATTGAAAACAGACGTTTTCTCTCTCCCTCTCTCCCCTTCTCTCTCCCACTGTGAGTCAGTCTGCTGGTTTCCATTCGTCGTCTGTCTGGAATGAACTCAGACGGAGGTGGAGAAAAGGAGGAAAAGTGGAGGAAAAGAGAGATAAATCACTGAAGAAGAACAGGCAGGAGTGGAGGACAGTGGAGAAGAAAGGGAACAACAGAAGGTTTGAAAATACTAAACATATTTTTCTTCTTATGCAGTCTTTAACTTGTGTCCTCTGATTCTGCTGATTTTTCATATTTCTGAGTCGTCATGTCCTCCCATAAAGCTCTGCAGTAAAACTCACACTGTAAAAGATCTCTGTTAGGAGTCACTGCATTCTGGATGTAATCTGAATTAAAGTACACAAGTATTATCCGTTGCATGTATGTGAAGTACCGGTTGATTACTTGTTATGATTGGATTTTTATCACTGATGCAATGATGTAAACAAACTTTTTAGCATATTTATTTGTGGAGCTCAGTGAACTTTTTTTTAGAAATGCAGTCTTATTATACCTGAAGCATTTTTATCATTTGAACCTTTACGACCATTTTGCAAAATCACATTATTCAGATTTCTATCTGATTAAAGGTGATGCATGTCGTCGGTAAATATTTCCTGCATTCAATATTTTCTTGCATTCCTGTTATTCACCAGAACACAACATCCTCTGATTTACACACTTTTCCTCAGAGATGGGAAGAAACACCGTATGAATATTGTACATAATCCATAAAGAACCAGGGAGAGTTCTTTATACACCTCTGTCCTTGATGTTTAACAGATGAAGTGCTAATTATCAGCTTGTTTTTTTATTCCTAAAGGTTATTTTGAACCTTTCTTTGACATCAAACGTGCATGTATGATTGATGATTGGTAACTGACAAGACGCAGAATTTCAAAAACGATTTCTGAAATGTGTACACAGTGATTATTTTGATCGTCCTTGTATCCTCTATAATCCATAATCCTCCTTTACGCATTAAGGAGATATGAGTCAAGGTTCTTATTGGTTAAGTAGAGTTTTCAGGTATTTGTATTTATTATATTTTTGAAAGTTTTTACTTTTACTCCATTTTAAGACAAATATCCTGAACTTTCTAGTACTTAAAGGTTCAGGCTTACGACTTCAGTAGATTGTCTTTATTTTTGAATCGTTATGTGCTTTCCTGACATCAAAACTGATTTCAAATGGAATGAACAATAATACATAAAAAAGAAAAATCCCTTGTTATAGCCATCGGTGAAATCCTGCGTGGCAGCTGAAATAAGTCAACAGATGTAAACTATAAACACGGAAGAGGATAAAATAGACAAGAACCATCTGTGACAAACTCAACCACGAAGAAGAGGCCTGATTTCAGTGTTTTTGTATCTCTCTGCTTGTGTCCTGCATAATAGTCATTCCTGCAGAATCCACCATTTGCCTGTGAAACGCAGCAATAGAAGCTTGAAAAATATTTAAAAGCCTTATATTCGTTTTATACGTTTGGCCCACGTTTGCATGCGTGACTCCGTGCTCTAGCGTCGTACGCCAACAACAACCATGTCCAAAAGTCAAACTTAAAGTTGGATATACCAATCCAGTTATTTTCAAATAAATCAAATAAATCTCCAAAATCCTTTTATTTTCTCCTCAAAAGAAGTAAAGAAGCCATTTGTATCGGAGCGTTATCGCCAAAAGTTTTCATGCAATGATTTCGTAACCCCTTGGTCTGATTTAGTCCAAATGCACCTCATATGAACCGCCTCAAGGAGATCTAAGGTATTTATTATTGTTCATATCTTACTCACTAGGAGGAACTTTTTGGGGGAAAACACAGTTTCCCTTCTATATCTTCTTAACCATGAGTCTAATTGTGTCTGAATTAAACTCCTGAATTGACACAAGGAAATCTCCTGTTTTATCACTGAGCTCAGAAGAAAACGGTAACTGTCAGCATATTGCTGACTTCATAATGATAGTAAGGGTCGAGTCATTTTAAACTGCTAGACCTGTAATGAGTCACATTTAATTTGAGGAGTTCATTTAGGGGGATTGCTTTTACAACGCAGGTTTTTTTTTTAGGGTTACACCCTCGCTATCAGGCCCAGCAGCGTAGGCCTAGTTTTGTTTTGATATTATATTAACATACACATTGTTCACTTAGGTTTGCATAAAAACACATCCCTCCGAGGATTGCTTCCCCATTTCTATACTTGAGAACATTTCAGAGTCCGTATTTTTTTTATTGTCACTTAAGTATAGAACTTGAAACATTTAATTCACTCATTCAATTCAAATTTGTTTTTTACACAAGTTAGTCTACCTCTGCTTGAGTAAGCGTGCATAAATTTGTCAATTCAGATTTCCTTACTAGCACTGTTTGTTCTTTCCTTCGTTTTTCTGTCATTGGTGTTAGAGAAGACTGGAATTAAGTCCGTCCATTAATAAAGACTTACCTAAAATCTAAAGGCTCTCAGAGAGTGCAAACCTTTGAGGAAGCAGCTCCCTTTTCTCCATTCTTTCATTGCGACCTAAAAAAACAACAGTTCAACGAACATTTAAATCCCAGAAAAACACTTAAAACCGTTGAAAACCTGCTTCCTAGACTTTGGAGTCATTATTATTTTGACTCTGTCTTTATCTGGATCCACTCCAAAATTAAATGGATTCCCCCCTCCCATATCCTATACTCCTCTTAGCTTCCCTTCAAGTACTTTTTATCCTGCTAACAGAGAAACAAAGAAACCAATGCCAGCGGAAACATTACCACTTTGGTGGAAGTAAACAACGACACTGATTATCATGTGACTGAAATCGATTTTCATACCTGTGACTGATATTGATTATCATAACTGTGATTAATATTGATTATCATACCTGTGACTGCTATTGATTATCATACCTGTGACTGATGTTGATTATCATACCTGTGATTGATATTGAATTAATCGGTTCTACTCTTAAACTCTGAAGCTTTATAGTCAAACTTTGTATTCTTTGACATCAATAACATAAATGTTTTAATAGTTTCTAAGAAGTTTTCAATTAATCTTTAAAAGTTGCATTAATTTACAGTTTTGAACCAAAGGATAGAAAAATTCAGACTGGATTGATTTTCTTGTACATGTGATTTTATGCTGATAGAGTTGGATGATAAATAATCAGAAAAGGTTTAATTTGGTTGTATATATATATGAAAATCCATCCTGATCCTCTGTCTCGTTTTGAAGGTCAGAGGTCATCATCAGGACTTCGGGCCGTGGTTTTCAGTCATCAGATTTTGGCCAATCAGGAGGCGGAAAACAACCTTCACGAAAATGCTGGTGTGACGGAGGGGTGAGACATCTGTAGTTCGGTTGACTTTGATGTCATCTTGTTTTAAAGGACAATTTGGCCTATTTATAATTTACTGTCAGACACATGAAAGAAAGTTTCAGACAGAAAGATTAGAGTTGATGACACTTTTTATTCCACACATTCCTAACAACAACGCAGCTCTGCCTTTGAGGCTGGGTTGTGTTATACTAGGAGAACTAATGAAGAGATGTAGGTCAGGCACTGAAGTCCAGTAACTTCGCTCCTTCACCACAACCAAAAAATAATTACATTTTTCTCACTTGCTGGCTCAGGAGCACAATTAGAGGTCGGTCTTTGGACACCCCCCCCCCTCTGGAAACACTGAAGCTAATAGAACACTCCGTCGTATGAAAACACATTATGAGGATGAAGGGGGAGAAACCTTTTAGGGCCCATATTTGCTCAACTTAGATGCCATTTAAGGATATGTATGAAGCATTTCATCCATACTCTGCATTCATTTTGTACATATTTCTGCATGTTTTTTGGAGAGCGTAGGGATTTGGATGAAATGAAGCAGCGCCACGAGAAATCATTGGGGAAAGCATGGACATAATTCAAGCCAAGACATAGAAATAGTCTTGGGATGCGTCAAACAAGAAAAAATTGCGACAAAAATGAAAGAAACTCTTCTTTCAAAAGATTTTCTTTCATTTCAGAAGAAATTGAATGGCCTCACAGACCAATGCCGAGTACACTGCATCTGCTTTTGCAGTTTTTATTTGCTAGTTAGAAACTTACCGTCACTACTTTTAGTGTTGCTGAAACTCTCTACTGCCATCTTTTGGACTGATTGAAATTATAGTATAGGTTGCATGGAGGTATGTGTCTGCGGATGGGTGGGTTGATGGGCAACCTTTGAAACTGACGTACGGCTACGTAATTTTGTATATAGACGGAGTGTAAATGACTGAATTGTTCGTCTTTGACAGCAGCTAAGCTAACATTCACTGTTCGTAATCACATATTTGTGTTTTCTGTACCTCATATATAATAATTTGGCTGTCAATGGTTTTTCTGGTTGCCTTTTGCAGTATTACACAAAAACTACTTGATGGATTTTCACGGAACTTGAACATGGCAGGAAAGAAACTACTAGATTTTGGAGTGGGTATTGATTAAATAACAGATCCAGGAATACTTTTCATTTCTTTTATGTTGTGATATAAGAAAATAACTTATAAAGCCATTATTCTGGTTCTGGTTCCGACTCAGTTACTTACTTACTACCGTTGAAGATGGTCTGTTCTAGGTCTACTTAAGGGGTATTAAAGGGTTATGCATATATAAAGGAATAATCATTAAACTTTAGAGTGGATGTGGATCAAGAAGGGGAGTCAGAATTGTTTTTTCACGATAAGGCATTTTGAACGGTTTCGGTCAATTACACATAAACGTCTTAGCAGTTTCCCATTAAACTGGGAGGAACAGTATGGCATATGCCACGGAACAAATCAGCACATTTACAATTGACTCAGGATAAATAGAAATTAATGTTACTGATGTGATGTAGAAGTAAGTTTTCGTGGCGAAGGAGGCTTACAGGAAGAAAAAAATGGGACCATTTGGATTTTAAGTCCAATGACTGACCTGCCTTGGTGGAGGTCTGTGTTCTCTGACATGTGCATAGTTGTATTGTCATTGTTTTCAAGCTGTATTATTCTAAAACATTGAGTAGTCCAGCAAAATACTGGCCGTAGTTCCCTGCAACCAACAACAACACAATGATGAATCCTCGAAGAGCAGCGATCCATCCTTATCACAAGGTCTCTGGTTTAACCGCCACCTGCAGTCTGCAGACCACAGCAACATACGGACGCCTGGGCGGCTGATATCTGTATGTGTATATGTATGTATATATATATATATATATACATTTATATATTGCTTTAGCGCCTAATTAGTAGGTGGCCCATTAGGTAAATTCTTGATGTGTATCCGTTGGATTTTGTCCAGACACCTCATCTATACCTACATGCCTAATGCTGTTTTAATCATTTGTGCAGAGACTTTCTGTGCTGGGATCTGCACACGGCAAATCAAACTCTCTGGGAGGAGATTTGTGATTTTCATGACCGGTTCTCTGAGACGGTGATTCCAGGAACCTGCAACTGTTCGCTTGCTCCACAAGAGATCCACTGATACAGATACTGAAGATGTACCTTTGCCTCCTTTTCGCAAAAAAAAAAAAAAAATCAACATTCTTGCTGATTTTATTAAATGTTGGAGTTGCTCTCTGTGCACTATTTTGGAAGACTTTTTGGAAGACTGTTCATCATAGTTTGAAAACCAGCCAGTGAAGGCACTGTCCACACATTTCACAATGAAAATATCTCTTCTTAGGTAGGTAAGAAAAAAAAAGGAAAAAAGATTGGCCTCTGAATAATGATCTAGGCCTCAAGAACAGCAAGTAGAAAACTGGATAGAGTCCACGCTGACACACACGTGCGCGCACACAAACACACACTTACACTCACAACCACACCCACAGAGTAAAGTTCATGGCTTATATCCAGAAATAAGCGATGAACTCTGATTTTCTATGTTTGCTGAGCCCTGATTGGCTTCGTTGAGCCACTCAGCAGGTCAGCACACGCTGGCAGCGCTTCAATGAATGACATAGTCATTTGAAGTGCAGCAATTTCTTTTTACCACATTTACCAGATGTGGAAGAAATGATCATTTACTTCAGAAAATCCTGAACACTGTAACCTCTATCCTGAGTCCTCCAACCTGGAACCCGGAATCTGCAGCCATTAAGGCTCCATTCTTTCTCGGACAAACTAATAACTCACAACTTCCACATTTCATGTGCCGATGCATCGCATGGTGACACTCGGTCAGTAATTTTATCAGTGGCCTCACTGTGGTCTTTCAGGCCAGAGCTTAAAGCAGATTTAACAGCAGCAAAGACGGCTGCAGTGCTGTGATTGGCGCACAAACTGTGATGAACTGAATTTAAAGTCGGGCTGGAAAATCTCCCCCCGGCTTCCCACAGGAAATACTTTCCAGTTTATTTTCTTCTTAGGTGGCCGACTCACATTCCTCCCTTATGCAGGATCAATGAGACCTCTGATTGGCCGAGATCCCCAAAGGACACGTTCTGATTGGGTGGCTGGATTGAGCAAAGGGAAGGAAAAAACAAAAATCCCCCTGTGAAAACACACACTCTCTCTCTCTCTCTCTCTCTCTCTCTCTCTCTCTCTCTCTCACACAAACACACACTCAGAGGAGTGTGTTTAGGTCTGTTTGAACCATCACAGCTTAAATGATTTAACATACGTCCCGTTTCTGACTCCAGACTGATTTGTTATGTTTGTCACCTTCTTTCTCTGCTCAATGTGTCACACAGCCTTTATTAATGTGAGACAAATTAAAAACAGGATGATGATATGCAGAGATATGTAGACTTTTAAGCAAGAACCTCTGGATCCTGAATTTTCCATCACTTACAAGGAGAAATCTTTTTAATAAATATTACATTTTTTAATGTAAAACATACATTTTTAATATTGACATGTAGAATATTTAGTGTGTGACCTTGTTTCATTCCAGGTAATTAGGATTCTTTGAAGTGCATAAACTCTACCAGTGCCTTCACCACTAAAACCTAAATGATCAGAAAGAAAATAGTTTTGTAACATAAGAAGACTTGAGGCAATTCTTTTCATAGTTTGGGCATCTGGAAGAAGAAATGGATGCTCAGTATGTCCAATTCCAGTTGTTGTATCTTTGCATTTAGGGCTCCGTCATGGTGACATTACCTTCATTATGGCCCTTTATTTGGCTCTTGCCAAATTCACCTTGACCATGACAACCTACTCCTTTCCATGGAATAATTTGTATGCGAGTAACAACTATAATATGATATTCCTTAATGATGATATATTTATATTCTGAGGTATCTTGACAAAGAGCAGATACACCTTTCACAATCAAATGAAATCCTTTTGACCGACTCTGACTCAGAATACTTTCAGTATTGGTTCCAGCATCATGTCCTGACTCCCTCTGTTACCATACTGTGATGCAACATATATATCACTAATCAAATGTTAGCAGGGAGGAACAACGTCAAAGACCTTCCGAGGACGATCAAAGGAAGATCATCCTCTGCTAGCATGACAGTGTTAGACTTTTAACGGCAACTCTCCCCTTTTTGTGTTATCGTTGGTCAAGACCCTCAGTCAATGATGGTGTCCATCAGAGGAGGAACAGGAAGTCTAAACGTGGTGCACCTTCTCTTGTTGGGTGGGTAGCAACATCAAAATACCCTTCAGACGGGTAACGGATCACTCTCTGCTTGTTTGTCTGAATGATTGTCTGTGTGCAGGTGTGTTCCTGCTGTATCCAGAAAATGTCATCTGTCTGGAGTTGCTGCCTTCAGCCTCTGAAGTTCTACTCAACTCAAATGCCAACTACACTGTGGTCAGTAAACACTTGTCTGTCTCTACACCTACCTGTCTGTTTGTGGTTGTGTACAGCGTTGGTTCACTCTTCTCTCTCAAGGTGTGTTCGGGCTGGAGTCAGGTGACATGGCGGTTGCCTCAAGACTCTGTGGTGGATGGGGTTGTTGTGGAGAATCAGGGATCCAGCAGCATCCTGCAGCTTTCTAACGCCACATGGATGAATTCTGGTAGATACATATGTGAGGAAGCATCGTCCTCTCAGACCAGAGAAGTTGACATCTTCATACCTGGTCAAGGTGACCATGATAATTATAAGAATTTACGATTAAATACATTGTAATGTTATTGTGAGAACTATCTGTCCTGATGTATCCATCGTATTATTCCCCCTTCAGGTCCAGATGAATGGTTTGTCCCACTGGGTCTAGGTGTGGTGATGAAGGAAGGGGAGATAGAAACCATCCCCTGCGTGGTGTCTGACCCAGGACTCAACGTCTCCCTGTTTGAACGTACCAGAAGCACACCAGTTTCTGGAACAACATACCATCCAGGCCGCGGCTTCACGGGTCGTCTGAACGACACATCATATGTGTGCTTGGCTACCCGTGGGAATGAAGAGATTGAGTCACAGGTCTACTATGTCTTCAGCTTAGTAGGTGAGAAAAATAGATCTCGCTAAGAGGCTGACGTGTTTACTATCCAAAAGACGGTCTTGTAAGATTACTCAGCAAAAGGTCAACAAAGTCTTGATCCTCATGCTAAATGTACTGTACATTCTAAGATGGTACGGAGAAAGTCTGCACATTCATAGTAAAGTATGCATACGTTGAAAAAAAAAATTATTAATTGAAATGATTTGAATGTAATGGATTTGGATTTTGAATGACGTTTAAACAGTCGGTTAAGAAAGTGTCCAAACAACAGTGTTGAGAAATTATGACCTGAAAACTATGGGACATACGTGAAGCTTCCCCTAGTGGTGGAAATATGCAACTGACCTT